>MU278005.1:0-286844 GCA_022385765.1 Trametes cingulata
GTGAAGAACAGGGTTGTCGTGTCCTCGAAGACGGTCGTGTCGTCCTCGATCGGGATCGTCCTTGTTGTTTTTGCCGGCCAGGGCATTGCGTACCCCAAACATCTCCTCCACAGCGGCATCCTGATCATCAGCCCCTCCTTCCTTGGGACTGCGAGGTACGCGTGCGTCACGTCCGACCTGATGTTGTCGTTTTCGAGTACGAACTCCACCACACTTTCCTCCTCTGCTCTCACCCCCACCACTGCTCCCCAGATCCCCACGTCCTTCGCCGTGTAGTATCTCGCAGAGGTCTCCTCCTCCGATGGGAAGAGCTTGTCGCATGAAGTGAGGGAGAGGATCTTGACTTTCTGGCCGACATGGATCGGTACGTCGGGGGGGATCGTGACGTCCAGGTAGACTATCCTTGTTTCTTGGCCATCGCTGCCCACTGACGGGGCTGAGCCTCTTTCCTTTGCGTAGATGGTGGTTGGGGGGGGCATGGCTGCTGGGAGAGTGTTCAGGCTTGGGCACCTTATGTACTCTGAAGGCAATTACTCAGCAAGCGCTTTGTGACACAAATCGCTTCGGTTTCGTTACTTTCTGGCAGGGCACTTGCCTGGTTTTGGCCTGCTTGAGGGGGGCCAGCTGAGTTGGGCAGCAGGCCTTCAGTACCAGGGATGTCTGTTGCGTCCCACTCCCTTCTGCCTAGCCTCTCGGCGCCTCGGGCTGAGCGGGGTTCCCACGGCAGGCGCTCAGTATCAGCGCCTAATCCCTCCTCCTCGAAGTCTCTTCACGGCCTCCTGCTCTCGAGTAGGCCAGTGGTTAGCTATGAACACGTTCTGGTATCCACTTCAGTCCACTTTAATCTGCCCTTTACGCTTTCCAGGCCCCAGGTCCTCATCTGGGGCCTTACAACTCCTATCCCGGGGCTGGTGGGCTCGCGACTGCCCTCGCTCAGCTTCTTGGCCGTCCTCGTTTTTCCTCTACTCTGTCCAATGCCATTTTTCAGCCTCTCGGCTGTTCTGGCTTCCGTTATCTCTTTTTTTACAGCCTCGTCTTTCTTTGTTTTATTGGTTCCCCCGGGGTGTAGGGTCCACGTCACGTCTAGTGCGTGCATTTTTGACCGTGGGAAAAAATCCTCTGGTCGTGGTTACTGGAAGAGTGCCCCCCAGAACTCGCTCTTCCATCGAGCATTTCCCAGGTATGCACACTCCGACTGCGACTTGTAACTCTGAGGACGATGGGGCCTTATTCAACCACTCAGGGCTATGAAGGAGGTGCATAAGAGCAGCGAGGATCGCCCGTACACCCACTCGCAATCTGTTCTGAGCGTCTCCGGCGCCGCCGTGCTGGCAGACTAATTCTGACTTCTCCTGGTCTTCCGCGACAGCGTTGTAGCAACACCCCTTGGTAGCTTTTTGAGGTTCCCGGTGACGGCAAAAATGAGCGATAGCCACCGCTGAAGCCTGACCAGGAGCCGACCTGCGCAGCGTCACCCAGTCGGGCGCACGGCCGGCATTTCCACGGACCACGGTGCCCACTGCAGATCTCGAACGCCTTCAGGTGACCGCTGTGAGTACTATTCTTGTCCAGCGGCATACGAACCAATACTTACGAGTGACCCGTCCGGCGCTCGCCTGTGTTGACATTCAGTGGGAACGCAGAATGCCGTCAGAAGAGGTCCCTTCCATTCCAGACGCGAGGCGGTGCTGCTCTGTGCAGCACCGCTTTGATTATTACGATTCAGCGTCTGCAAGGAATACAAAGACCAGCTCGCATTAGGCCGCTCTCGAGGGCGACATTGTCCTCGGACTGCTCACTGACCAGAGCACCTCGTTCCTAGGCCTCGCACTACGACCCCGCCACCATGGGAAATAGCTACTCCCTTGCGCGCGAGGAGCAAGAGGAGAGGGAGTTCTACAGACTTGTGGAGGCGGTCGAGATCGCCCAGCAGCGGTCCGCGCAGCCCGATGATCTGGAGGCGGGTCTGCGCTCGTCCAAGATCGTACACGGACGCAACCACAGCGTGTCTCAGTATCCTCGTCGGGGTGAGTACCGACTCGTATCCTGATGAGTGTCGATCGCTCACTGCGTCCGTATTATAGTGAGCGACGCCGTCCGCGACGACATATCTACGAAAGCGCTTCGGAGGGAACACTTCAAGAGGGCGGGTCTCGACCCCGATGCGCAAAGAGTGCGGGTGGTACCTGCTCAGAGAGTATGGTCTCCCGATTCACTAGCCAACCGGCAAGAATGCGTGGTTAACGCAGTAGGGGCCAGTAAGTCACCCAATATGCTCATCCCGTTGCAGCTTTCATTGAACAGCGGTTTCTGCGCCCCGCAGTGCCTGCCCCCTATGCGCCTGCCCCCTATGCGCCTGCCCCGCATGCACCTCCCTCTTTTCAGACCGCAGGAGCCCCGATCCCGCCTGCTGTTTCTATACAGTCTGAGGAACAGCCGGTTGAGCTCGTAGTCTGCGTCCCTCATGCTGATGCAGAGGTCGCATCGCCTCGCTCCCGGCATGCCTCGGAGGATAGCGTCTCAGTCGAAAAGTCTATCGGGCTACAGAGCCCCGGCGACGTCGAGCAGGACATTGAGCATGACGTCGTCGTTCTTTGTGTCTCGCCCGAGCAACGTTCTGCGGCCAGTGTGCACGATGACGCCTCAGAGTTGTCGAGTATCAGCCGCCAAGTCTCCGCTGTATGGTTCGGCCGGACCAACTCTCTCGGCAATGACCTCAACGCAGAACGATCCGGAGCATTGCAGCCTGACGTCCCGCTCCCAGCCTCTTCATCGGACATTCCAGCTCAGGACGCTCCTCCTAGGATAATCGCGCAACCCGCTTCGCCACAGCGACTCTCCATCGTTCCTTCTAACACGGTGTACTTACCCCCGGTCTCGCCCCCTCCGAGTTCACTGTTCATGCGGGAGCGCGATGCGGATTCGGCGTATCACCCGGTTATACCTTCCCCCACTCATGCGCGCACGGAGCCGATCACAGTGGTCATCGTCCAACCAGATTCCAGTGTGGGCCGATGCGAATCCCTGCCCCGCGTGCGCGAGGACTCGCCAGTCCGGAATGCCTCACATTCCCCACCCAGACATCATCGACGGCGCCCTCCGCCCGCCTCCAGATTTTGGGGGTACCATTCGGAGTCGGAGTCGGACTCGCCGCATCGGCCTGCTGAAGACGACATGGGCAGGCCAGCCCGTCGAACCTCTCGGTCGCGTTCGCGCTCACGCTCCTACGACATGGACCGACGTTGCCCAGCCCCCACCCGCAGACGCGCGCGTTCTCCGAGTCCATACGCACAGGAACGAGGGAGGAGTCGCTCGCCGTCTGTACATATGTATGTCCACGACCGCGAGAGGCGACCGCAAGACAGTCTGGACCTCAGCCGGCGCCACCGCAGCCCCAGAGGTCGCAGACCGAGCCCCGCGTATGAGGACTACCGTAATCTTGGGCAACGTGAGGTGTCAGCACGCGCCCGGTCGCGATCGCGATACCCCTCTCCCGTAGCGCGGCCAGGAAGCATGGCGAGCCCGAGGGGTAGGCGGCATGCGTCGCCCTACCGCGGTTCAGTGAGGAGGTCTGCTTCCCGAGGGCGACGTATCGTGCGCTCGATATCACCCACCTTCGATGACTACCGCCAGGAACGTCTCATCCGACTGCATGAGCAGTGCTTGGACGACTACGAGCAGCGCACGAGATACTGGCATGAGCAGACGAAGCAGTTCGCCAAAATCATGCAGGGCGTCGAGAAGCAGCTCATCCTCCTCCGCCGCAGCGCGCTCTCATCCACCGATTCACTCACCCTGTCGCTGGAGGAGAAGCAAGTCGGAGAAGTCGAGGAGTCAGGGGGACACTTCAATGAGAAGAAGGTACAAACCACCGTATTCGGGCGCCCGGTAGTGGCGAGGCCGTATCCTCATCGCCCATATGCTGCTGGGTTGCACGCTGTTCGCCGCTGTTCGGACGACTGGCGCCCGCCTTGGAGAGTCTTTCCCCTGAAGGCGTTCCGCGGTTCGAGCTACACCTACATCAAGATCCGAGCGAATTGGGATGACGAAGACTTGCTCCGGGAACTCAGCCGCTCCTACGACAGATTGCGCACGGTGTGGCGGAAGTGGTTCTCCCTACGGAGCGTCCGGTATGTTCCTCTGCTTCTCATCCGCTGATTGTCCATGCATGCGTGCTTATACGTCTTCTCGATCATAGATCGATGACCATGGTCTACGTACGTCCCATTCCAGGGAGCTCATTATGACGTTCTTGCTGACCAGTGTGTTACATAGGCAGATCACACCTGCGTGTACCCACGCCGGCTAGGTCCGGCGGGTGTGAGTCCGTCCAAGAACATGCGCCTGCGATACTTCCTGCACCATCCCGAGCAGATGAAGGGGCGACGCGAGTTCATGCAAGTCTTGACGGCCCGTACGGATCTCGGCGTCGAGTTCGTGGAGGGCTGGCAGCTCACCCGCATTTCCATCGCGATCCTCCTGCCCGTTGTCGCATCCCTCCTCCTAGGCGTCCTGTATGCTGTCCTTGAAGGAGCTGTGTCAGACGCGTTTACTATCGCCGGTGAGTGTTTCTGTGTTCTGTGCGGCCATCAGAGGAGTACATGCTGACGCTCTGGGTGCAGGGTACATGACCTCGGCGTACTCCGTATGCCTGGTCCTACTCGGCTTGCTAAACTTTGTTGAGTTCTAGGTCGATGTCCCTGGATGATGTCATATTTTGGGAAGAGCGTCCACCACCAGCTACCACCAGCTGAAGTTAGTAGAGCTTGTGGGTTCTGGCTATGAACCATGTCATGAATGTGAGGGGCTGATGTCCAGTGCGCGGCGTCCAATCCTGCTGTGTGCCGAAGCCGGGTCCTGGGAGAGCTTCACAAGAGTAAAAGGAAGAGGCCGGGCCGTGCTTCGCGGATTATCTGCGTCCGTATCCTGAGATGAGACAACTGCTCTGATGAGAGTGCGCACGCTCTACTGGCGCGCGTGCGTAGAGCACTCGTTCGAACTAGCGAAGTGGTATCTTTGTCGGTTAAGCTCAAAAGCTCTTCATGCACAAGCGGATGCTCTTGCTGTGTTCATCGAGAGCGCTGCACTCTACGCCTTCGTATCTATCACGCAAAGCTAAATGCATCTCTCGTACTAAGAGTCAATGTGAACCTGGCACAGTGCCTGGGCGTTGCTCTTCTTCGCGACCTATCAAGCCAAGTCGAGCGTCAGCGTGCTCATAAACGACTGCCTTTCCGTCGTCTCGGGGACCTCGCTCATGCTGATCACCGTCCGCACCGATCTCGGTCGGTCACACCGCATCGACGATGTAGAGACGAGCAGTGATGCACACCCCTGGGCGCCGTTCATCCGCGGAGGTGCTTCCCCAGCGCCTGCGGTGGCACGCAGAGATATGGGAAGGGTATCTGGTTTTGCCCTACAGGCAATCGCGCTCGATGTAGCGAGATCGGATGGGCGAGCAGATCTTAGCATGCGGATAGATGGCAAGGTTGTCGAGAGAGCCGTGTGGAACACCGCCGGGACGGAGAGCGAGTGCGGGTAATGAACATGCATCTGCACTCTGACATGTATGCTACCTCATAAATGCACGTCGCAGGCTTTGAATGCTTCGGAAAGGTGATCGGAGACATCTGCACTGCTACCTCGCGCTGAGAGTGTGGACTCGACCTCCTCAATACGTGTCTGGTCAGATTACGCGTTGTATCCCTGTAGCCGTCTCGGTGCAGTTCTCGCTTCATATTACTCGGTGATTGCTGAGGTAGCTTGATAGGATGCGGGCTATGAGTGGTCGTCTAGAGAAATTAGGGCCGACGGCAACTCACTCGTAAGGGCCATCTTCCTCGAACCCGGTCTCCCTAGTCACTTGAACATCCACGCGCCCATCAGGAGCGCGATTCAGGTGGTGTACACGCCAGACGCTGTCGTTCTGAAGGAAGTATAGGCGTTCAAGGGTTGGGCCGGGGTTTCGAAGGAGAGTGGTTGCAGCAGCCTCCAACGACTCCATGTCAATGTGTGTCCCGGAGGGCCCTCTCCAACCACGTCCACGCCCGAAATCGCGGTACTTGAAGTCCAGGTAGAACCGCGCGACGCGGAGCTCGTGCAGGCAAGACATCATTGTAGAGATCGCTTCCTATAATGGGCGAGTCATAGCTGATTCCTCTGTTCGACTAGCGGCATGGACCACGTACCACAGTGGCAGGAGATGCACCTGCCGGATTGGAATAACGCATGATTTGCAGCGTCTGCAGGTGCGGGAAGGCGGTCGGTATAAATCGCAGCAACTCCACGTCCTCCAGATCCCAACTCGCATTGTACTCCAGAGACAGACTTTGTAGAGCTGTCGTCCCAGAACACATGCGGAGGGCATCCAACACAGTGGCCCAAGACGGAGCGCCATGGGCCCAGGGTAGCCGATTTTTGACCAAGGCGCGGCGCATCCCTCGCATGTGGTACAGCCGTGGCCAGCATCCCAAGGAGAGATGGCGCAGGGTTCTGGGGAGGTGCTCGAAGATGCGATCCTGCGGATTCGGCCAGCTGATGGTGAGTGACTCGAGGTGCAGCCACGGAATCGTGGTCATGTCGTGGTCAGCAGGCCAGATCGGACGGGGAGACTCGTTCCTCCGGAAGGCGAGCTTGAGGGTCAATACCCGCAGATGTGGCATGCGGGACAGCGCAGACACCAAGGGTATGGGTGAGCTCCACAGATTCTCCGGATCCCCCTGGATACAGAGCTCCTCCAAGTGCGGCCAGTCATAGTGGTTCATGAGAGAAAACGGGGCGGATTCACTCGGGATCGTGAGATTCTGCAGCGATTGGGAGAGTTGTGCAAGCAGTAAGGCGAGCGCGTCGATTTCTGACGGGCTGCTGCGGGGATAGGGACGCAAGAAATCCGGTACGTACTGGAAAGAGGTGACGGGAGCTGGATTGAAGTTAGGAACGGCAGGTGGGTGTTCGTATTGGCTGAAGAGTCGCCCTGGTGTGGAGAACACCCGGAGTGTAGGAGTAGAGAGGATGATTTGGAGAACAGACCAAGGAATACCGCGATCCTCGTCCTCTCGTACAACAATACTATACAGCACAGGCATGGAGCAGAGCGAATGTGCGAAGGCATCTTCACGGCTGCGGATTTCGCGAATGCGATCGGGTCGGCCAGAGAGGGACTGGATGCCTGTGGGCTTGAATTGCCCTAGGAAGGTCAAGTATCTGTTGGCGAGATGGTTATCACCAGGCTGTCCGAATAGTGCGTGGATGTCGCACGGCCGGGGCTGGATTTTCTAGAGAGCATGTAATACTCTCTTCGACAATCACCAGCCAAGTACCTCCGACAGTCCCGGTTCTCCCTCAGCTCGTCAGGGCTCCCACTGGCACACAGAAGAAGACCAGAAGAGCCGATCAAGCAGAGTCCAACAATCAGAGGTATCTTCCCGCAATTCTGGAAACAAATCCATCCAGTTAATCGATCTATCGACGAACCTGATATACGGCCACAGCGACTCCGGGGGGAAGCATCCAGGTTCGCCGAGCTTCTCCGCATAAGCATGCGACCGCTCGAAGAGCAGTGGGGCGCATCTTTCACGCATCCATCTGCACGTTAGCGAGAGCGGCTGTAGTCCTTTTTTGGGGTGGAGCAGCTTGAAGATCGGCAACAAGCAGTCGTCGTTCAACGACAGGAGACTGGCGAGAGTAAGTATTTGTTATAATACTACATGGTCCGCAGAGAGCTCCGGTGAACACACACCCACTGGCAGTCGTGTTGCTCCTGTTCTCGCTGGTCATGGCGTTGAAATGTGGAACGTTCAACAGACAAAATTTCGGGAGGCAAGTAGTTCGGAGTGAGAGTAACAATGAGAATGACTCGGAAAGAGGCTACGCCTGGCATACGCAAGTCCAGCCACGTGGTCGACTCTACTACAGTGTCCGTGACTGCTGCCCCGCTTCTTCTTCTGCCCTTCCGCAGCGCGACATCGCGCGAGGCTACAGTACCTAAGTCGCATGAGTAGAGGCTGTCAGTGGATGCTCGAGCGCGCAGACATCAGCAGGGTGCGTTTGTGCGTGTATTTATAACGCACAGTGAGTCCACACTAGGTGGATACGTGTAAGTGTGAGAGGATGAATACAGCAGAGAAGAGATATAACGAACAGAAAGACCGGAGCCGTAACGTTATGAACCATCGAGAGCCCCAGACAATGCACCTATCATACACCGCCTAATGATGCCAAACCAAACGATAGACACTCAATCCAAGCAAGACACCCGCCATCCTCGCCACGCACGCTCTGCAGTGAGGAAACACGAGGCCATCAACGTGCATATCCAACAGAACCAGACGTTCTCTCCATCGTACATCACCAAAGATCCCCAGGCGACGCCTACTCATTCATGCACCCCTCAACATCACCAGCCGCCGTCCTCATCATCCTCATCCTCGGATAAGCAGATGCGCCGTTTCGACGATCGTCCCAGACGGCACGCCCCCGACCTGCCGGTGCTACTCCCTGAAGGAGGCTTGTACGCCTCGTCGTCCTTGTCGCGCGCCCGCTTTTCCCGCTTCCGCGGCGTACATTCCGAGACGAGGAGGCGTGCGGGAGGGAGGGGCGGCTGGTGGCTTATCCTCTGTGATGCGGGAACGTCAGGAAGGGGTGCGTGGAGGACGTGCGGTGCGAGAACGGCGACGTACGCGTAGCTTGAAGACGCAGACCTGGTACCCGCTCCGTCCCTTCTTCATCTCGGCCTGCGGGACTATTCGTCGGCGGCACTCCTATGCCACACGGAGGGTTGAGGTACTTACGCTTCGTACCCTGTACAGGCCGTCATAACGATATCTAGCGGGAGGAAATGAGGAGGGAGACGAGGCAAGACAGTGTCAAGCGGAACGTACCCTTCCTTGGGAGCATAGAGCGAACGTAGCTCCCACCCTCTGATGACCCGGACGGGCTGCTGTGTCTCTATGGATTTCTACGGGAAACGCACGCATTTGAACGAGAAGAACCTCCAAGCGGACCGCGCAAGAGAACGTACCACAAGTGCCTTGTTCATGGAGTGCTCGAAGGACTGGTCGCACTTCTGCGGGCCTCCGTCTCCCGCCTATCCCATCCAAGACCATATAGTCCGTTGAGCGAGCGGCCCTGTGCATGCCGAAAGATAGGCTACGTACCGTCTCCTGCCCTCCCGTGCCGACATAGTAGCTGGCCCCGTTCCAGCTTCAGCGCTGCATAGGAGCACGCACAGCAGATGGGATGCTTACATGACGTCGCCGCAGTCAACGTCGTCTTCGTACCCGCCCGCCATGACGATGCTGAACGCCCCGACGTCTTTTTGGCCGTGGATCCCGGCACGCAGGCCCGCGTGGACGCCTGCGTCGTGCAACTGGCGCCTACGTAACGCATATCGCATGAGGTCCATGACAACGATTTCGTCCTGGTGCGCATAAGAGTAGCGGGCGTGAAGCACTTACTTTGACTCGAACGTGTCGCCGACGTATATACCCGGGGGATGTCCGAAGCGAGAGCTACGCCGTCCAGCATTGGGTTACTTCACACATCTCCGCAGAGGTTTGAATACAAACCATATACTGCTGCTCATCCACTTCTTGTGCTCACGCTTGACCTGCTTCCTGGCCTCTGGGACCCACTCGTCGTCCGGCTCGCCCTTATCGATCACACCGCTGTCGAAGGGCGCGAAGATGAAGTCGTACTCCGCATCGTCCACCTCGTGCCTCGGCATCATGGAACGGAGAGAGCTGAGTAGATTATGAACAGTACCGTTGCGCGGCCGACGCAGTGCGACAGCGAGCCACGACGGCTCGCGAGACCTGAGCAGAGCGCGAGGATACGAGCGTGGGTGAGAAGGAATACAAGGAGGCGTGTGAAAGCGCAGGCGGGCGTTCAGTATACTGCCCGATGCTGATCTCGGTCAGTGCCGGCTAGATGGTATGGGCGCTTCTAAGTGATTCGATCTCTCGACTCGACTTCAACTCGCTCCTGGCTCCTTCGCGCATCGCGGATCCTGCTGAGACGACTCTATCGTAACAGTGGCTTACCTGCAATGAGAGTCTACTGCGGTACTAGGCACGCACATCCTCGCTCTGTCGGTCCGGGCCTGACACTCGGCCGTCTCTGGCTCGCAGCTGGAACTCGTGCTACCTGTACAGTTCGCACTTGTGGTCTGCAGAGTGAGTTACTGATCTGCCTGTGCGTGTATAGGGCACACTGAGTCCACGAGTTGCGCGTAAATGTAGACAAGTCCTGATCCCGCTTCTTGCACCCGTCAATATGGCCGCGGTGGAGTGCGTACACATCCTCGAGGACTAACACCGGGGCTATCAAAGGCATCGTCTAGCCGCCCGTGAACTCAGCCATGGCGCCTTTGATTCTGCGTATATGCGTAATCATGTCGTTTGGTGCGTACGGTCATTAATTTGCTCATCGATCCTGATAGGAACGCTCCCTTTCGATGCTCTCATTGAATCCCCAGGTCACGATGTCTCTACCTCCATCCTTCCCAAAGGGCTAACCCCTGAACGCCTTGAGGGCGCGTTTCTCTCAAGTCATTTTCGACAACTCCAAGAAGCCGGCTCCGTCGTTGGGAGGCGTTCACAAGGCATTCGCCGTATAGAGTCTGCGGCGCAGCATGTTGCGCGTCTTGCACTGCACGCTGCTGTCCACGTCCGCGGGAGTAGGCTCCAGCAGATGGAGTTGCGCAAGGTACTGCTGTTCGCGGCGTACTGTACTAAGCCCAGCACGGTTTACGACCTACGGACATATCCAGCAATGACAACTTGTGGAGGGGACTGTCTTCGATACAGTCTCTTCACGTTTGCGTGAGGTCTGGACCCATGTCATCGACGGCGCATCCATACTGCCTGTGCTCGATACACCACCTCTGAAGCGAATTGCGAGGACAGGGAAGCTGGGTTGGAGTACCAGTGCACGTCCTGTACGTGTATTGCGGCTTGATCTTGACCAGTTTGGACATATGCATACAGATCGGCCACGAGAACCCACTGCGCGGTTGCTCGCAGTCTAGAGCTTATTGTATGAAGAGGCTTGAGCTTCTAGAGAAGCATCGTCATGTCAGACGGAGCGCTTCTCTCCACGGAACACGCATTCTTCTTGCGACGGTTACCCAAGTCTGGCGGTCGAGTATCGGTTCGTGGACGAGAAGACGAGAAGTGAGTGCGACAGGACGATGACGTCGTTGAGAGGAGGAGTCCGAGGAAGGCGGAAAGGGCTGGACTGAGCGAGACTGGATCGATCGGGATGATCGCCGATGGGATGCAGGGACACGTGCTTTGCTCTGAGTGACGGGCGTCAGATCTGGGCGGAGAGAGCTGCTTCTGCGCTGTGGCAGACTCAGACTCACTCTCAGCCCACTCGCACCAGCACTCGCCTTCGCCCTCCTCGACGTTGACCGCCACTCTCTCAGGCCCACGCCCTCCGCTCCCCACCAGCCCACCCCGGGGCAGCGCAGACGACCTCCTCCTCAGAGTGCGCAGCGTCCGTCTTTCCCATAACCACCACCACCTCGCATCCTCGCGACCACCTCCTCACCCGCTGCTTCCAATCGCCGCCCGAATGACCGTCGCAAACGGCACACACCCCGCGGAAGCGCAAGCTCCGGAGCACGCAGACGACCCCAAGCGCGTCCTCATCCTCCTCGACGTCCAGGTCGGCATGCTCGCCGACCCGCCCGAGGGCGTCCCCTCAGCCTCCACCGTCGGCCCCAACATCGCCGCCATCCTCGCCCACGCCCGCGCCGCCGCGCACCCGCCGCGCATCGTGCACGTCCGCAACTGCGGCGACGCCGGCGAGCCGGACGAGGCGGGCGCGCCCGGGTGGCAGCTCGTGCACGCGCCGCTCCCCGGCGAGTTCGTCGTCGACAAGCGCAAGAACAACGCGTTCGCGGGCACGGACCTCGGCGCGCTCGTCCCGCCCACCGCGGAGATCGTCATGGTCGGCATGCAGAGCGACTTCTGCATCCGCGCGACGTGTAGCGCTGCGCTCGCGCGCGGGAACGAGGTCCTGCTCGTGCGGGGCGCGCATGCGACGTACGACCGCGTCGAAGTGCTCGACCATGGGACGATCACGCCCGCGTCTGTTGTGGAGCAGGAGATCGAGGGCGAACTGGAGGAGGCGGGCGTTGTGCTGCTGGAAATGAAGGACCTTCCGGGCATGTTCACGGACAGCTGATGCGCCGGCGCGTACGGGTTCTAGACGGTGCGACATCTTTCCCTTGTGCTGCATTCGTCGGACTGCCTTAGTCGTATTGACGCGCATACAAGCGGCATCCGCGCTGAGCAGGTATCTCCAAGCGCCCCTCAAGCTAGGGCTCCGCCGGCGTACGCCCGCTCGCGATTTTCGGTTATGAATTCTTGGGATCTGGACAAAAGGGATGTGTATTTGGTATGGTATGTACAACTGTATTCCACGGCGTCGCGCGGTGTACTTCTTCTCTATTTTCGGTTCGCATACATGCATTGGTTGTTATAGAGCTTCTTCATCTTGCTGCAAGCCCGCTGCCGCGTTCTCCTTTACGCCAGATTCGCGAGCTGCGACGGGTCCATCGTTATATGCGCTATGTCTGAAAGGCGGTCGTGCGCGAGCACGTCCCGCTTGTGAGACGTACGTATGATTGCTCCGGAACTGCGCACACCGAGCAGATGCCCGACGCTAATCAGCAAGCTCAGGCTGTCCCATGAGTCGGCCGCCTGACGAACAAGTATCCCCATCTTGGTAGGTGGTACTGCTATCGCAACGTCTCATGGATACTCACGCGGATCCAGATGCTATACCGCATACCCTCCGGAGCGCTTCGCGATACCCGCCACTGCTGATCAATGACTTCGCAACTGTCTATCCAGCGAGCAGTTGAGGTGTACAAGTATTCTTTGTATGCACATGTAGGAGTGGGACTCGAGATCATAGTCTAGTGGTGCGTCCTCGCGTGCAGATCCAGCACCGCAGGTGGCGTGAGGTGTTGATCCCTGTTTGTCGTTCTCTCGTGGCTCTAGCGATATGGTGGCGGACAGGGCGTGCGCAGAATCGCCATCGCTCTACCCCAGCTGTTATGCCCCTCAAGGCCTCACCTCCGCCTGCCTTTGCTGTAGTTCCTAACCGCTCAGCTATGACAACTCCCGCGTCCGTCTCACACCCGGCTGGCCATGCAAGGTCGAGGGGGAGGTTGCGGTGCGTATCCTGCCATCTCACAGTCGCTCAGACGTCGCTCAGCGCCATCCACTTGCCCAGACTCATGGATCTAGACACTGATACTCTAAGGCATATTTTTGACGAGCTACTACGTCAGAAATGTCTCCACCGCCTCTCCGCAACCTGTCGGAGCCTCCGCCGAGCGACTCTCCCTATCCTGTTCAGATATTGCGAAATAACCCTCGTCCGGTGGCCAATCGTCGCCCATGCTTTCCCTCCGTCATCATTATGGCCATTCTTCCAGTAAGCGTCGTGCACGCGCATGAATGAGAACAGCAATGACACTGACACATGCTCAGGCACGTTTCCCTGGTGGATAGCTGCGATGAGTGCATATATTCGCTGGAGAGCGACGAGCCTATAGCGGTCGAGCTGTTTGCGCCAGGCTTCTTCACGGACGCCTTGTCTTCCATGCCTCTACTGACTGAACTGTCCTTCTACTCTCCATACCCTAGCGTCCGCCGCTTTCCACGGCCAACTATCAACAGTATACTGGCCTTGCCACAGTTGCGTCGACTCCGCATCCGTGGTCCTCTCTTCGACTACGAAGTCAAGGACCGTTCTCTACCAGATTCTGAGCTCCAGTCAGTGCCTCTAACCTCGCTTGTCTATATGCCGTGGGACGTGCGGGATTACCCGCGATGGCACGTTGGCGAACAGGAAGTACTCGCTGCAGTGGTGAAAGGATCGGTGGACTCGCTCGAGACATTGTTTATTCCGAACGAAACTGCACCCCTGAGTGTCATGCATCATTCACATTGGCCAAACCTTCGGCAGCTTAGACTTCGAGGAGAGGTCCGCCCTACTCAAGGCCGCGACGCTGTCGTCGTGCCCTACGCCGCCATTCTCAGCAACATGCCCAGACTGCAATCACTGTTCCTCGAGTTCTTTATCCCGCATGGCTCCCGTGTGCCGGCAATCTGGTCATCGGGATACGAGCCGGCATGTTCGATTCCCTGGCCTGATTTGGACTACCTCGCGCTGTCCCACCCGCGGGTCGACGACCAACTGTATCGACACCTTCCATCGACTCTGCGACGGCTCGCATTGTGCAGCTCACCCTATCACCATCACTTCCTCCTGGGCTCGCTGGGCCCATCGCGCGCGTACAGGGAGGAATGGCAGGATCTCCTCCTGACATCCTCGGAGCTGCTGCGCATTCTGCGCCAGTGCGCGACGCCGGGGCTGACCTATCTCAGCATGCAGTTCTTCGCTGACCATGCGGAGATGGAGATTCTACAGTTTCTGTCGCGCGCGTTTCCCTGTCTGGAGGCGTTGACCGTCCACATATACCGCCCCGATTGCGAGCACAAGGATATACCCGCGGTGGGTGCTCATCTTCTACCGCTCTAGCCCGTGTAGATGCAGTACTAAACGCACGTCGCTATCGCCGGAAGGAGGCGATCGGTGGTGCATTGGCGCCTCTGGCTCGACTGCGCACGCTGCGCATGCACCTCGGCTTCAAGGGCGTCCCGGGGCGAATCGGGTACCGAGGGGTGACGCACCAGTATTTCCGGGTCCCCGCACACGACGTGCTGGAGGCCGCAGTCGACAACGCAGCACGTGTCCTGGCTAACGTCCTCTCACCTTCGGTGGAAACAATGGACCTCTTCGTGCCCACGGAAGCGCGACCTTACGAGTGGGCGCGCTTCGTGCTTGTCCGGCGCGACACCCCGGACCGCGGCCGCCTTCGCGATCCGCCCTGTGTCAAACGCGAATTGGAGGTGCGTGGAGTCGTTCGACTTGTCGGACTCGCGTTTCGTCGTGCAGCTCACATTTGTGCTTGGTTGCAGTACGCGCACGGCTTCCTTGAGGTATATGACTGGAGGTGAAATAGATGACAAGTATGCGATGAGTCCTGGGTATCGCGTGCCCTGCGTGGACGAAGAACCTGAGTCACTGGTCGCTCCTGAGAGGACGGGCGGTTGCACGGAGGGAAGTACAAGGCATGAATGTCGGTTGCGACACTTTGTTGTGATTTGTATCTGCGCACGGTCTCTCGTTCAGCGCAGGTGCTGTACTCGAGTCGCAATCTCCAGGACCCTTGCGTAGTACCTTACCCGAGTGACTGTTAAGTTCAGCGCCATTCCCACCACGCGCGACATCATGTGAATCAGCTCTACCTCCCAAATCTCTGCGTCGTCCGGAGCTAGTAGCGAGCGAAGAGATCTCCGCCATCTCTGCCCGCTTCCTCGCCAGACTTGCGTGCGAGAGGCTCGACGACGCATGGAGATCGACTTGTGCATCCGCGCGGCGCGCAACGTAGCGCTCGAGCGGGACCGAGGTCCTCCTCGTGCGGGGTCCGCACGCTACGTACGACCGCGTCGAGGTTCTCAACCGCAGGACACCGATCATGCCCGCTTCTGTTATGGAGCAGGAGATTGAGAGCGAGCTCGAGGAGGCGGGCGTCGTGCTGCTGGAGCTGGAGGACCTCCCTGGCACGGCACGGACAGTTTATGCGCTGGCGCGTACGGCTTTGAGAAAGGTACAACGTTTTCTCCTTGTACTGTGTTCGAACTACCTTGCATGTATCAACGCGCATGCAGGCGACGCTGACATCCGTGCTGAGCAGGTACTTATCTTCAAGCGCCCCTCACGCTGGGGCTCAGGCGTGCGCCGGCTCGCGCTCTCGGCTATGAATCCTTGGGATCGGGGCAAAAGGTATGTGCATTTGGTATGCTATGGTACGTACAATTGTATCTCACGGTGTCGTGTGGTGTACTGCTCCTCTGCTTTCGTTGCGAATGCATACGGCAATGGTGGTTATAGAGCTTCTTCATATTGCTGCACGCCCGCTTCCGCGTCTCTGCCACGGAGTTCCGCGAGTTGCGACGGGCCCGTCGATATACGTGCGCGGGAGTATCCTGCTATAAGTCCTCCCGATGATAATTCCGGGAGTGCGGGATCTGCTCCCATGCACCGAGTAGATGCACGAAGCAGATCTAATGGGCTGTCGCGACTCGCATGTGATGGATGTCTGACCGCGCAGCGCGATTCGCGAGGTCCGAGTCGGCGGTGGTTGGCAATGACTGTGCAGCTGGTGATGTCGATGAGCAGTTGAGGGTATGTAACATTTCTCCTAGGCACAAGGTCGTACATGAGTCGTGCGTGCAAGTTGCCAGTACAGTGGCCAGTCGAGCATATGGTGCAGTTCCACGAAGGTGCACAGGGTGTTTGTACCTGCTTGTCGCTGCTTGTACCATGTGGCAACGAGCTCGCACAGAACCATCACGTCCGGTTCAACTGGCGGCCGCGCTCTGAGAGTATCAGTTGGTTGTTTCTCCCTTTCTGCCTCTTCTTCAACCTCGTCGCAGGGCTTAGAAATAGTCCATCTCTTTCAAGTATGTCGATGTCGCTTGCTCTTCCCGCCGTACGTTCCGATGTTGCCCAACCAACACCACGGTGCGTACATCTGCATTTCGCTGTGTCCAACTTCCCCAGCCCCGCTGACCATGCTTTAAAGAATCCACTTGTTCAATCTGGACAGCGATGTTCTGCATTGCATACTCGAAGAGATGTTTCGTGACAAGAGCCTGGCTCCGTTATCTGCAACTTGTCGCAGCCTGCGCAAGGTGTCCCTCCCGGTGCTCTTCAGCTTCTGCGAGATCCTGCTCCTTAGAAAGCCAGTAAATTCCTACGCCTTCCCTCCGTCAACGATATGGCCATACATCCAGTAAGCGTGATGCTCCTGGATGAGTTGCAACAGCAGTGGTACTGACACAAACACAGGCACGTTTCCCTGGTGGATAGCTGCGACCCGGATGAGTGCACAACGCCACTGGACGGGGACGAGTCTGCAGCAGTCGAGCTGTTTGTGCCAGGGTTCTTGACGGAGGCCCTGTCTTCCATGCCCGGACTGACTGAACTGTCCTTCTATTCTCCCTACCCTAGCCTCCACAACCTGCCACGGTCGACTATCAACGTCATACTCGCATTGCCACAGTTGCGTCGGCTCAACGTCCGCGGTATTCTTTTTGACTACGGAGCGAAGCATCTCTCTCTACCAGAATCCGAGATGCAGTCAGTGCCACTCACCTCTTTTATCTATTTGCAATGGGACGTGCGGGATCCCCCGCGATGGCACGCTGGCGAGCAGGACGTACTCACCAGAGTGTTGAACGGATCAGCGGACTCCCTTCAGACATTGTTTCTTCCGAACGAAACTGCACCCCTTAGTCTCATGCGCCGTTCACATTGGCCAAACCTTCGGCAGCTCAGACTTCGCGGGGAGGTCCGCCCTGCCTACGATGAGGCTTCCATCGTGCCGTACGTCGCCGCTCTCAGTGGCATGCCCAGACTGCGATCGCTTTTCCTCGAGCTCTTTCTCCCGCATGGCTCCCGTGTGCCTGCAATCTGGCCGCCCGGATACGACGCAGCGTGTTCGAGTCCCTGGCCGGACTTGGATTCCCTCACGCTGTCCCACCCCCAGGTCGACGACCAACTGTATCGGCACCTTCCATCGACCATGCGACAGCTGGCGTTGTGCTGCTCGCCCTATCATCACCACTTCGTCCTGGGTTCACTGGGTAAATCGCGCCGGGATGAATGGGTGGATCCGCTCCTGACATCCTCGCAGATGCGCAGCATCTTGCGCCAATGCGAGACGCCGGGATTGACCCATCTCACCATGCAGTTCTTCGCGGATCATGCGGAAATGGACCTTCTCCAGTATCTCTCACACGCGTTCCCTCGCCTGGAGTCCTTGACTGTCCACATATATCGTCCCGAATGCGAGCACAAAGACATACCCGCGGTGAGTGCTCTTGTTCTCCTTTCTACCCAAAATAGATGCCGTACTCAATGTAAGACCGAACCGCTTGCAGGAAGCCATCGGTCGCACACTAGCGACTCTGGCTCGGCTGCGCGCACTGCGCATGCACCTCGGCTTTAAGGGTGTCCCGGGGCGGGAGGGCTACCGAGGGGCGACGCTTAACTATTTCCGAATCCCCGCACACGACGTGCTGGAGGCCGCAGTCGACAACGCAGCACGTATCCTGGCTAATGTCCTCCCACCTTCGCTGGAAACACTGGACCTCTTCGTGCCCACGGAAGCACGACCTCACGAATGGGCACACTACGTCCTTGTCCGGCGCGACACCCCGAGCCGTAGCGTCCGGGAGAAGTACTGGGTCAAACGTGAAGTGGAGGTACGTGTCGTGCGGTGCAGGCCTCTCGGGCGCGTCATTCCTCGTGCAGCTCTCATTCGCCGTTTGTTGCAGTACGAGCACGGCGTTCTCGAGGTACTTGAGTGGTGTTGAGTGATGACGAGTTTGCGTTGATGCTGAGTATATTGTGGCCTGGCTGTGGGCGATGGACGTCAGTAGAACGTCGCTCCTGAGGCCGAGGCGAGAGAGGACGGGCGGTGTTGCAGAAGTACAAGGCATGATGCATGATGATTGGTTGCTCCGGTTTGTTATTATTTACACCTACGCACGGTCGCTCCTTCAGCGTGAACGTTGTACTCGAGCCGCACTCTCCGAAACCCTTGTACATGTACCTTCCCGAAGTCGTCGTTGACTTCAGCCCTACAACTACCAGGCGGGACATCAGCGGGATCGGCCTGCTTCCCAAATCTCTGCGTAGCGTGCGAAGAGAGTCAGCCCACTAGTGTCAGACTCGTGTGAAGACTGGCTCGGACGCGCCGGACCTCAGGCCTCAGGATCACTGTCTTTCCACCTCTTCTATCTCCCGTAGGACACATGGCAACGAAAACGCCGTTGAGTAGTCTTCTACATCGCGCACATACCTCTTCCAGAGCTGAGGGGTAGCTGATCTTCAGAATCCTTCGTTTGCATGACGATGTGCTCCTTCTTATATTCACCGAGCTACTGAGGCAGAAATGCCTTCACACCCTCTCAGCGACCTGTCGCTACCTCCGCGAGTCATCTTTGTCTCTCCTGTACAAGTCTTGCGAAATCGAAGTTCTTCGCAGGATTGATGCCAACGTATTTCCACCTTCATCCTTGTGGCCGTATCTTCAGTATGTAATTGGCAAGAACTGCGCGAACGATCTCTCTCACATGTCTGCGTTCTCAGGCGCATCGTCGTTGTGGATGACAGCCCCGACCCCCCTGTCATTAGAGGGGCTCGCTTGACAAAGACTGGAGGGGTCTTCGAACCGGGATTTCTCACTGATGCCCTTCGCTGCATGCCCCGCCTCAGCGCGATCTCCTTGTGGTGCTCCTCCCGCTCGAGTTGCCACGGCGTACCATGGTCGACTTTCAAGGCTCTTCTGACTCTGCCTTGCCTGCAGCGTCTCGATGTGATCGGGCTCTGCCTTCAGCCTGACGAACCAGGTGGCTCTCCATGTCAAGCTGATTTGCCACCGGCGACACTCCTTTCTCTCAAGTACGCTTTGCGGGATATCAGGGACCTCCCACGATGGTCTCCCGCTGAGAAAGACGCCCTCGCCGCCACAGTGCGTTGCACGGCGGCGTCACTCGAGACGTTATCCCTTCCAAGCGAGTCGGCGCCGCTCGCCACCCTCTATCGGACGAAGTGGCCCAACCTGCGAGAGTTTGCACTGCGGGGCGAAGCCCCCCTCTCCACTGAGGGCTCGCCAGAGGCAGAGCCTTACATCATTCTGCTCAGAAACATGCCCAAGTTACAAGTGCTTTCTCTCGAGCTCTTCCTCCCGTCGGATACCCGTTACGATCTCTCGCCGGTTTGGCCGCCCGGGTGCGATGCAACATACCCCTGGCCCGACTTGGAGTCCTTCACATTGTCCCATCCGCAGGTCGACGATGAGCTATATCGACATCTCCCCTCTACCTTGCGACGGCTCTCGTTATGCTGTGTACCCTATCACTTGCACCACCTACAAGGGTCGCGAGGTCTCTATCGCCAGACAGGGTGGCGTCATCCCGTCCTGACCTCGCGCCAACTCCTGCACATACTGCGTCAATGCAGCACTCCTCACCTGGTACATTTGTCAGTAGAGTACGCCGCCGACAACCAAGAAATGGTCCTTTTGCGGCTTCTACCTCGCGCTTTCCCTGACCTCACCTCGTTGACTGTTAACATCTATCGGCCGGATTGCGATCACGAACAGGTACCAGTGGTAAGTCTTTCCCGCCACGCGAGATGCTCGGAATCTACTGATGTGGCTCGCCTTGGCAAGGAATCTATCGCGCGTGCCCTATCCATGCTCCCCCATCTACGCACCCTCCGAACGCATATAGGCTTCAGAGCGAGTACTTCCGGGCTCGCAGGACTTATGGGAGGCCTCATAGTCAGAGAGGCGTCTGGACACGACCACGACCTCCTCGGAGAAGCCATCAACCGCTCTGCGCAAGTTCTCGCGAACCTACTCTCACCGTCGTTGGAAACGATGTATTTGTACCGGCCCTCAAAGATCCGGTCGGACTGGTTACGCTTCGAAGTTATCAGGCACGGCCAGATGCGCAGTCCTTGGGGAGCATTCAAGCCGAAATACCAGCTCGAGGTGCGTTTGGAAGCCCATTTATGTGTCATGTTATGTCTTCGACTCATCTTTTGGCGGTCTCAGTATGACCATGGCGTCCTTGAAGCTGCGCCGTGGGACTGAGGGCGGGGTCGCATGGAGGGCTCGATGATGTATCTCTGAATTCCATCACTCCCATCGCTGTAAGGTATGCTACGGTCGGACCAGATCTCGTTTACAGCTAGGTACTAGCATATGTAGGAGACTGGCAACGTGTCGTGGCCAGTCTATCTAGCGTTAGAGGTCGTCTTCGTTGCGGCTGCCACGGATCCTCTCGCATGACTTGCCCGGAGTGCGCACCGGTCGTCCTTAACTCGGGGTTGGCGAGTGTCGGGATTCTTCTGCCAAGCCCCACAGCGGGAGCGCTGCACTAGAGCCGGTATACTAGCGGCTTTCCCAGCTCGAGGCATTGTAGGCTCGTGCAGCTGGGAGGTGCGTCTGTGCGCTTTCCCCGCGGTCGGCGATCGGGACCACCGCGAATCGCGGGAGCTTCCCCGGTGCACGGGCGCTCGCCAAGTGAGGGGGGTGACTTGACGATGACCTCAAGTGTTCGCTCAGTGTGCGGTGCGACTGAAGCACGAAAGGCCTCTCCGCTCCATGGAGTGACGTCGACGCCGGGTTAGGGGCGAGTATATATGCGCTGGTCAGCGAGAGCTTACCAGCAAATGACAACTACGCACACTTGACACAACTCGTACATACCCGAGCAACCAGCACTCACCAACACATTCAAGAGTTTAACGATCATCATGCCGGTATGTGTCTTCGAATGCACTGGGTAACCGTGTGTACGGGGTGCTGACCGCCGGCGGCTCTCTACAGAAGGGAGTTAAGGACGAGGAGGGTCGCACCATCGAGGTCGGGGATCAGGTTGAGACGAAGTTCAGAGGCGGCAAGCGGCAAGGAGAGGTGAGCAGCGTTTCGAACACAGTGCCCGCGACTGGTGGCTGATGCACGAGCGGGATCGCAAGGTCGAAGCCGTCATTGAGAACGAGCGAGACCTGAAGGAGCAAGCTCCTGACCTTGGGGTGAAGGTGACGAACCCCCCGAAGGTCGTGTTCCAAGACCAGGTGAGTGCCCTCAGACCGCAGGAGTAATGGTGCTGTTCGTTGCTGACCACCGTGGATAGCATGGGCACCGGGTATCGCACAACCCTGGTACGCTGTCGCACGTAGAGCCCGAGACGGACTTGAAGGAGTGAAGAGTATTCGAGCTTGAAGTGATATGACCTGTAGCATAGTGTATAATTATTGACCTTTCGCCATCGCTTTGCCTGCAACTTCTTGCCCGTGCATTATTTGACAAGAACCAACATCACCCACATCGATGCACTGTCTCTGCCAAGCCTGACTGGTAGGATAGACCTGTACGCCGCGACAACTTGCCTGCAAAGGTTCTCGAGTGAAGCGCGTTGATACGTAGCAGTCGTTCTCTGCTCACGTCTTCCCGGAAGCATTCCAACTCTGACCCTCGGTCGACACTCGATGGCATTCCACGCTTCGAGTCACGATGAAAAGATCACAAGGACGCACCCATAAGTCCTACATTATCATTGACCATCGTGCGTCGCTCCAAGATTCGAAAGACACCGCAGAGGTACAGTCGCGGAGATGGGGTCGAGTCGGTTGCTGGCACAGTGGGACCAATGCAAGCAAGTCTGAGAGGTCGAGTCGGTTGCTGGCACGGCGGAGCCAATGCAAGCAAGTTTGAGAGATTTTTCACAGCAGTGAGCAGCTCGGATTGGACGCAACGAGCGATGTTTTGCGGATTGTCGGCGCAACCTCGCGGAGCGGAGATTTCAGAAAGCAAGGTGGGGGTCAGAGGAAGAGCGCGGTGTCGGGTCACGAGGAAAGCGACCACGTCGCCTCGGCGCTTCTGGGCATCGGCCTCCAGCTTTATACCTCTCACCCTCACCGCCGCGCTGGCAGCTGCTCCCTCTCCTCTCCGTCGACTCTGGCGACGCCCAACCTGGCGATGGCGACGATGACGAAGACCATCGACCGCCCTGGCTCGCCTTCGCTCCTCGACAAGCTCGACGAGATCGTCCCCGCGCCGCTTGCGCAGTTCGATGCCTTCCCGAAGGTACCCTCGTCGTACAAGACGCGCTCGGAGTCCCGAGGCTTCCTAACGATATTCGTTGCGTTGCTTGCATTTCTTCTGGTCTTGAACGACATTGGGGAGTACATCTGGGGATGGCCGGACTACGAGTTTGGCGTGGACACTGACCAGTCCAACGCGCTGGACATCAATGTGGACATGGTGGTCAATATGCCGTGCCAATGTACGTGCTCCCCTCGGTCGCATACACCAGACTGTCCTGTAACCCCCGCACTTGTTGCTCAGACCTCAGCGTCGATCTCCGAGACGCAGTGGGCGATCGTCTCTTCCTAAGCGACGGCTTCCGGCGCGACGGTACCAAGTTTGACATTGGCCAGGCGACCACGCTGAAGGAGCATGCGGAGGCACTGTCAGCGCGCCAGGCTGTGGCGCAGTCCAGGAGCTCCCGTGGCTTCTTCGACGTCTTGTTGCGCAGGTCGGGCAACAGATACAAGCCGACATACAACTATCAGCCCGACGGGAGCGCATGCAGAGTGTTCGGAACGATCACCGCGAAGCGCGTCACAGGTGAGCCCGACTATGTGGCCGGCCCATTGGCACGATTGACAATTGCATCATATAGCCAACTTGCATGTTACGACTCTGGGACATGGTTATGCCAGTCACCAGCATGTCGATCACAAACGTGCGTACAGCTCCGTTTTGAAGAGGACTTCCGGCTAACCCGCGTGCAGTGATGAATCTCTCGCATGTCATCACGGAGTTCTCCTTTGGACCCTACTTCCCCGACATCACTCAGCCTCTGGACAACTCGTTTGAACTTACGCATGATCGTACGTGTCAACTGCACGCGAGTTCCGTCACGCGTTCCGTCTCACGCCTGCTTTCTAGCGTTTGTCGCGTACCAGTATTTCTTGCATGTCGTCCCGACCACCTATATCGCGCCTCGTTCAAAGCCTCTCAATACACATCAGTACAGCGTCACTCACTACACACGCGTCTTGGACCATCATCGTGGAACTCCCGGCATCTTCTTCAAGTTCGACCTTGACCCTATGAAACTCACGATCCACCAAAGGACGACTACTCTCGTCCAGTTGTTCATTCGGTTCGTGTCTCCGCGTGCTTTACGCGCTGCACCGTGTTCTGACATGCCAGAACAGATGCGTCGGCGTCATCGGAGGTATCTTCGTATGCATGGGCTACGCCGTGAAGATCACCAGCCATGCCGTGGACGCCGTGACCGGCGCAGACAAGACCCCTGGGATCGTCGCCGCCGAGTCTTCCAGCATCAGCAACAAGATCCGCAATCGCTTCGGCTCCGGCGACCTCCGCCTCCGTCCTACCAACCGAGTCGTCCGCCAGGGCAACAGCTGGGTCGTCGAGGGCGGCAGCCCATACGGGAGCTACGCTGGCACGCCCGTCTCGGCCGGCTTCGGCAGCAGCGCGCACCCGAGCCCGTACGCACCCTCCTTCCCAGGGAGTCCCAACCTCGCGCCTGGCACTCCAGGCAGCGGTGCGACGTACGGGCTGGGTATTGGCTCTTCGCCCATGCTCGGGCCACGCTCTGCGACTTCGCCCTCGTCACGACCACCGTCGATTGTGGGGGCCACCCCTGGCTCGCCGTTCCCCACTGCCGCGACGGCGGGCTCGCCGTACACGCCTAGCGGGACAGGGATGCTCTCGACACCTGGAACCCCAGGGCTGTACGCGCACTTCCCGCCGACGCCGAACACCGCGAATGGGTATGCGGGCGCGGGCGGGTTTGCCGCACAGCAGGCAGCCGGTGGCCCGCCGATGGCAAGGAGAGAGAGCGGGAGGCCTGCGAGCGTTGTGAGCAATGGGAGCGCGAATGGGAACGGGCACGGGCATGTCGGAGATGCGAAGAAGGATGATTGAGCGTGCCTAGTCGGATCGGAGGGGGATCCGTGGGGGTCCGTGTGGTATAGTCGACTACGGCTTGTATATCTATAGCGCTGTCGGTTACGTTCGTCCTGTTTTCGATCGCAACGTCCCGGTGAGTGAGCAAAGTCCTGCTTCTTGTCGACGACCGGTGAGTTGTCTTTCGATGACGGTTTCATAGCAGTGCGTATGTCCGGACCCAGGAACGCTCATGAATATCTCCGCAACAGTCACTACTGCCGAGGGGCCAAAGCCATCGATACATGGCACAGTATGTTCTGCCGGCCCAATCATCAGCGATGGCACTCTTCAAGCTACTGCTACGCAGATGGCGTCACACACGCGGCTGGGAGAAACGCTTTGCATCGCGATCGCGAGGGGCTCCTCGATATGCGGGCCCGTTGCCGCGTTGGGTGCGCGCTTCCACGCTACCCTCTGCGCTCCAGGGGAGGATCACACGCGCACCTTCACGCGGAATAATCTTCTTCTGGGCCCGAACCTTGCCGCCCACCGCGTCCTCGACCATACTTAAGAGTATATAAGACCGCCTGAGACGGACGCGTTCGGGCTTGCGAGGCTCACGCAACGCGCGCATTGCAAATTCGCAGTGGCATTTAAGAGGGCGTTTGCTCCGCAGCTGATACTTCCCCCCTCCTGCTGAGTGCTTTCGTAGGTCGCTGCCAGGATGTCGTCGCTCGTGTACACGCCTCTTGAAGACATCCCCAAGGTAATGAGGTCTCTGTATCTTCTGCGTATTTCGTTTCTGACGTCCTTTGTACGTGTGCTAGATTCACGATACGGCGCGGCGCGCATTTCTGTCTGGAAGAGCCAAGTCTATCGAATTCCGCAAGCAGCAGATCGCGCAGGTCGCGTACCTCGTCAAAGACAACGAGCAGCGCTTCAAGGATGCGCTGAAGGCCGACCTCGGACGGCCGTATCTGGAGACCGAATTGTAGGCTCTCCGGTTTCCTTCGACGCACACTTGTCGCAAGTCTAACCGCAGGGACCATCACGCAGCTTCGACTTCGGAATCGTCTATGCAGAGTCGCGCGCGGCGTACGACAAGATCGAGAAGTGGACAAAGGAGCAGGCGCCGGAATTCTCTGCGAACTGGTTCTTGATGAAGCCTCGGCTGAAGCCCGAGCCGAAGGGCGTCGTGGTGCTGATTGCGCCCTTCAACTACCCTCTCTTCCTGCTCTTGGTGCCTCTGGTATGTGAAGGAGTTCGACGCGAGTAGGCGGACTCTAATGTGTGGTTGAACCGTTCTTGCAGATTAGTGCGATTGCTGGCGGGAACGCGGCGGTGTTGAAACCGCCTGAGCATACGCCCGCGTTCAGCGCGCTGCTGGGGGAGTTGGTCCCGAAGTACCTCGACCCCGAGCTCTACCATGTCATCAACGGCGCTATTCCGGAGACGACGAAGGTTTGCACCTTAGCCATCGTGGACATGAATCAGCTCGTTAACACCCGCGCAGATGCTCGAGCTCCAGTGGGATCACAGTATGTACTCGCAGGCTCTCGTGTGCTCCCATCGCACATTGACGCCATCGACATCACCATAGTCATGTATATTGGTATAGCGTCTGTCCCCTCCCGATCAAGAATGCATGCTGATCCTCTACAGGCAACGCTCATGTGGGGCGTGTCATTGCCGAAGCCGCTGCCAAGCATCTCACTCCCTTGACACTAGAGGTATGACGTGCTCCACATTTAGCCACCGTGCTTCTACTGAACGCGTCTCTGGCGGTCATGTAGCTTGGAGGTAAGCAGCACAGATCTTTCGACCGGCCTTGACCTGACACAGGAAGCAAGGCAAGAACCCCGTGGTGGTCGACCCCAAGGTGGACATGAAGATGGCGGCGAGACGAGTCCTCTGGGGTAGGGTATCCAACGCTGGCCAAGTGAGTCGAAGCCCACAGCCCCCTTGTTTTCCTACTGAACGTAGCTTGGTCAGATCTGCTTAGCACCGGAATACGTCCTTATCCCTGAGGAGGCCCAAGAAGCGTTCGTTGCAGCTTGTCGCGAAGTGTATGTGACGTCTCGCGCCCGTCCTCCCACGGTCGGTTACAGACACTGACAATCGATATGTGACCCCTCAGGAACCAGTCATTCTTCCCCGAGGGCGCCAAGAACTCGGAGTCGTTCGGCCGCATTGTCACAGAAGCTCACGCTGCGAGAATCAAGCGACTCATCGATGGGACGAAGGGTACCATCGAATTTGGAGGCGAGGTCGACGTTGCTGAGAGATATGTCGCCCCGACGCTTGTCAGCAATGTCCGCGCGGACGATTCCTTGATGTCGGAGTGAGTAAGCGCTGTTCCTTGGGGTAACCCTCTGCTGACACTGCCCGCCAGGGAGATCTTCGGTCCAGTACTGGCTGTCGTTCCAGTGAAGGATGTTCACGAGGCTATCGCGTTCATCAATTCCAGGTAACATCGCCCCTGCAGCTGTAACTGCGCGTTCATATACTGACCTCTTCTTAGAGACTACCCGCTTGGGATTTATATCTTCTCACATGACAAGAAGTTCCAGAAGACAGGTCAGTGCACGAAATGTCCTCGTAGCTGTCGTGCTCACTTACACGCA
The DNA here is from genome assembly GCA_022385765.1 of Trametes cingulata. Classification (NCBI taxonomy): domain Eukaryota; kingdom Fungi; phylum Basidiomycota; class Agaricomycetes; order Polyporales; family Polyporaceae; genus Trametes; species Trametes cingulata. The sequence goes on from MU278005.1 coordinate 27,214, forward strand.
CCGGGACAGTCACTGAGCACACTCAAAGCGGGTCTGTGATGATCAACGACACTTTGATTGCTGTCGGAGGTGCGCAAGGTTATGCTGCGTAAAGAAATCGCAAGCCGTCTGACCTATGGACCTAGCTCCTGGACTTCCTGTCGGCGGGAAAGGAGCCGGAGGCTGTAAGTATGCTGAAGAATTCACTTCTACGGTCTCACTCACAGCAGACCTGCAGATGGCTACTACACGGGCAAGTTCGGCTTCGACCAGTTCGTACACATGCGGATTTCCCTCATCAGCCCGCCCTGGTAAGCTTTCCTGGGCGGTCTTCATTCCTTCGAAGCCTAGCTGACCTGTGAGTAGGTTCGACACTGTGGCGTTCTGGTTCAGGTTCCCGCCGTATACTTCCGAAGTAGGTGCCCTGTTGGTAGAGGCTGTCTGCATGAGCTGACATATCCGCTTATCTACTAGGGTGCCAAGAAGGCGCGCTCCCTTGAGACACCGCTGCCGCCGCGTCCTGGGAGCAGCACATCGAGTCCCGCGACGTGGGCTATCTTGGGCGCTGCCGTCGTCGCGGGTGCCTCGTTCATGACGCTGCGCTCTCTGGATCGTCTTTGAAGAGGACGCTACCGAGTTGGATGGGCTTTCTTCACCCTCGACGGATTGCCACTCGCACATGATGTTACAAGAGACAGTCTCGTTTTGACGTGGGCCAGCGTATAGAGTGTGGCAGGAGTCGTCAGCAACCGGCAGGCAGTGAACCCAGTGCAATTTGAGACTTGAACATGTCCGCCTCTTTCGAGCGCTTATGTAAAGACCAAACGTCGCGCTTACTCCGAAGCGCCCGCCCTGGCAGCTCTGAGCTGGAAGACGTTCGACTTTCATGAGTGCGCTACCATTCTTTCGACATAGGCAAGTACTCTGGATTGAAAGGCTCTGTGCTACCTGGGAACGTATTGTGGTTGTATAGCCTTATCTTGCCTTGCCATTCTCATCGATCAGTAAGTACTCAGTACTCAGTACTGGCCCTACAGCGCCCACCACTGCCTCTGGCTTCGAATCGTAGGGCGTCCTCTCACCGAGCTCCGATCCACTCGAGAGCTGGTTGAGGCGATTCATGACGCCATCAGAGGTGAGTGTATATACATATTTCAGGGTATATGGTGCATGGCTAACTCTCTTCGGGAACAGAGCACCAGCAAGCATGGGAGAGTGCCGGCGTGCTGCATCGAGGCGCGAGTACTTGACTCTTGGCAACGTCCTGATCATGGATGAGCCAAAGGACAACCCCCGATTCGTCGGTTTCCTCCACGACTTCAATTACAGCTCCATGGAGCCGGAGGAAGTCTTGGATCGAGTGGCAGAGATCGGTATGTCCTTTCTCGAATGAAGACAACGCCCGGCGCAAAAAAACGTACTGTAGGACAGACCTTCTTTGTACTCGCAAGCGCATGCTAACTCGGTATTGCAGGGAACCTACTACTTCATGGCTGTCGAGCTACTCGAGTTGCAGCGGGTCATACACGAAATCCACCACGATTTGGAGTCCTTCTACTGGGTCTTGCTATGGGTCGTGTTGCGCCATACAGATCAATTGCCAACGCGGCACCGAGAAAGGTGAAGACCTCTGCAAGTCGACATTCGTCTTCCGGGATGACACCGCAAGCCTGAACGGTAAGACGGACTGGTTGCGCAGCACAATGAAGAACAAGCTGGCCGTGCTCAATAGCAAGCCTCTCACCGACTTGATCGCTGGCTTGACGGCACTCGTTCTCAGACGGAGTATTTCCCGGTGATGACTGCCCAAGACGCACTCGGCAACTTAACCAACCTCCTCGATGACCTACAAGTGTGTTCTAATCATTCTCGACGCCGCCCTGGACTCCGACGCGCAGTTGCCGTTCAATGACCGGAAGCGTGCTTGATTGAGATCTGCGTACCGTTCAGGCCCCGGTTCTCGCCCGCGTCGGAACCCTCGCCGGAACCAATGCCTCCCTACCTCAGCCACCGCACGCCATTGCTCGCGCTACCCCGGCTGCCCCACAATTTGGGTGCACCTCCTTTACATGGTTCTACGACGAGATCGTCGTCGAAGCGCTCGGATAGCGCAATCAACAAAGAGGACGCGGAACTCGGGCCTCGGGTTGCTGGTACTTCAGAACCGTCTGCGCTGGCTCTGCTTTCGGATAGCAAACGCCCGAGAAACGACAGTACTAGCATGGGCCCGCCACTTGTGATCCCACGACCGCAGATATCGGCTTCGAACGCGCACACCGGAGCCGCGTCGCGATCTCATGGAACTTGAAGTCAGGACCGCGCGCCACCTGGGCGCATTAGGCCGAGCGCTCGTTTGGCGGAGAGAGGTCGCGATCTGGTTCGTCGGAGAATAGCAGGCTGTCGAGATGAGTCCGTCCGTACTATTACCCCCGATCACTTATTACCTTTCTGCGGACAAGGATATCACTGCCCAGGGTTCATTTCGCTGCTAGCAATGATGCCAATGTCCGGAGACTGTGGCCGCGAACCATACCCAGCAATCATTGTATACTTACTTGTAGTCCATCTTCGTTGCGGTTTGACTTGCATGGATCTCCGGAGCGTCGCTGGATTGTAGCAACTAGCTATAGTAGACAAGCCTGGCGGTGAAGAGCCTCCTGGGCTCGACTACGAGTCGGAGGCAGGCGTGAGGCATTTCACGCTTTGCTTGGACAGTAGGGTTAGGGTCAAGTCACACAATCACATGGCGGTAACAGAGTCACCTCCGCGTTACGGCCGAGGAGGCCCGAGTCCCGCCGGACACGGAGCACGACGAGCAGACGACCATCACCGACCCCCAGCCCCTTCTCATCGTTCGCCTCGCCCACCATGTACTCTACACGCGCTGTTGGACTTGCCCCCGCCTTCCGTCAGGCGGCGCTTAGGCCCAGGAATGGTACGCATATAGCCGTGTTTCTCTGGGATATAGGAGCTGACCTTGCTGCACAGTCGCGAGGAACCCTGTCCTCCGCAACCTCTTTGCCAAGCGGTGAGCTACGTGCTGGTGTGAACGCGAGCGAGGTTGGACTCACTATATGGGCAACATGAAGCACTATTCAAACCGAGTCGCTCCCTCCTTCCGCTGAGCAGCAGATTCTCAACCAACAGCGCCTCCGCCGCCCCTCTAGCCCCCACTTTACCATCTATCAGCCTCAGCTCACCTGGCTCGGTTCTATCGCCAACCGTTTTACAGGTGTAGGGCTCAGCGTTTGTGCGTCCTCGCTCCCAAAGCTCTCAGGCTTGCAAGGTTATTGACAGGCACGTAGTGCTGTATGGATACGCGCTCGCCTACCTCGTTGCGCCCGCCACATTCGACTCTACCCATGTCATCGAGTTCATCTCTGGCCTCCCTGACGCCGTGAAGTACGCCGGCAAGGCCATCCTTGCCGCTCCCTTCGCCTTCCACTCCTGGAATGGCCTTCGTCACTTGGGCTGGGACATGGGCAAATGTACGTCATTCATCCGTCTCATCCGCGCAATGGGCGCCTGTTGACCTTCGTTCCAGTCCTGACCCTCAAGGGCGCGTACACCTCGGGTTATGCGGTCCTCGCTGCCACCGCGGCCTCGACAGTTGCCCTTGTCCTCATGTGAATAGTCGATCTTGCAGATTCATCACATTCCGGAGCCTAGCTCGTAGCTCGGGTACGAAGTGCAAGTGTATCGTTCAGGCAATATAGCGCATCCCAAGGCCGTCATCTTAGCTGCTGCGACGTTCCCCTGTCCGTGCGCGCAGCCTCGTATCTCTGCAGTGAGTATGGAAAGCTTGAGTCCAAAGTGGCGCGTTCGTGCCCTTCTAGGCATTTCACAGCTTCTGTCATGAAATGGATCCCCTGGACCGTTTGCAGTCTGCATCCTGGTCCTTAATACTACTGATCATTGAGCGGATGTATCTTCTGCATACTGTATCCTGTAAGTTACCTTTGGTCTCCTCGCTAGGGACGCTAGTGCTCATGTAGTCTCAAATCTTCACAGGGGCTGTAGTTCCTATGAGCGCTGCTCTTATCGCTCTCCAAAGAGGGATCCGTCGGATGATCCTTGCTCGTCGACCACGCGGCATCTAGAAGGCACAGGTAGTGGAGTCTCGGTGTGTCTACTGCTCTCCTCCGTATACGACACCAATCTGAAGTCGTAGGCTGTGCTGTCAGATGCTCAGCCTACCCCACGGAAGAAATCTGATCGGCCTCTATCGATGCGGATCGGGCGCAATATTGAAGTCGTCGTATTTTGCGTACAGAACTAAGAACGCTGCACCAAGCCGTCGCGCATACCTTGCTGCAGAGGATTCTATGCGCAAATTCTCGGCGAGTGTAAGCCGAAGCGTCACCCCCCCTCCCCCCCTGTCCTGACGATACGCAGCGTCTTTGCTCAGCGTGTTTTAGGGTATGCTCCGTACTTTGAATAAGTACCCAAAGAGGACGAACAGCTGAACAGTCGGAGTTCCTGTTCACACAGCCTACGCCGAAACGAGGCTTCGGTGTTTCCCATTGCGGGCGCTTGCGCCCACAAACGATGAGATACTTAGCGGCGTATCTCGTCGCGCGAGACGTCTGAGGGGCATGTCTCCGCCGTCTCTTCCAATGTCTCGTCTTCCGCGGTCGGACATGTCTCCCGATCGCGAGGCTGAGGAGACCAGGAAGCGATGCATCCGACTCGCCGATGTGCTCGACTATCCCTCCTCTGCTCCTCTACAAGTGCCAACCCAGCCGCCTTCTCCTGAATTGACGTTGTCCTTCAACGACATCTTGAGGACTCCAGCACGCCATGGCCAACATGGAGGCAACGGTCTCCCGCGCCGATGGGCAACGCATGGTCAATTCACCCCCCTCTTGTTTTGGAGAGGATCTCTCATTGACGTTCGAACTTGCATATCATACAGAGGGGTTCTCATCAGACCCCCCTCTTCCCACTGTGCAGCCTCAGCTACACTCGCGTAGTCCTACGCCTCGTCATCTCGTTCCGAGAGGTTCTTGGTGCAACCCGCAGGCGGCCGTCACGGCCTCGCTGGGTCCTCGGCGTCTGAGGCAGACCAGCAGCGTGCCGCTTTTGCCGCCATACTCAGAGAGGCTCCAGTCGGACGACGAGGCTGAAACAGATACCGAAACACTGCTTGAGGGTAAGTCTGTATTCGTCGCGTCTCCTTACGGAAACCACCGCTCATGCTCGACCGTGACAAGGGGATGATGACAGACCTGCTCCCATCGACGCCAACCCATCCCCGGCTGTCATTACCGCGACGGGATGGGCACGAGCATGTGCGGTCGAGTGGGACGCGAAGCCGGCCGCGATGGTGGAGCCGCCGAGGTTCAGCCCTCAGCTCGTCCATCGTCGCATCCGACGTTCTTCTCGTGACTCAGACGATTCCGTCGTTCTCGCGAAGGACACCCAAGATGCGTCGCCCCATCCGCATGGGCTAGATGAGCCTCCTGCCCTTGCCCATGATACTGCTGAGCGGCGCACCGCCCGTTCTCGTACCCCGTCCCCTCAACCGCTGAACGGCACTCTTGCGGGCGAAGACGCCCTGTCGCAAGGTGGACGACATGCAGTAGGCGCAGCTAGCGGCAATATAGGCGAGAAGCCTTCTGGAGCGGGCTCTGACCCGTTCCAGCGGCTGCCATCTGCACCGTCTGGAATACGTCCTCCCCCTCCTCCTATGCTCCGCTCCGAATCGCAGGGTTACCCCGCCATTCCACACCCACATTGGCCCTATCGTTTTCCGGTAGCGCCCTATATCAATGGTCTTCCGACGCCATATTTGTCAATGCCTCCCTATGCTCACCCGAATTGGAGCTACCCCGAGCTCTATAGTGATATGGCTACGGCAGCGGGCTTGGGGATCGGCACTCCGTTCGATCATCCGTCTGGCGACGTTGCAATGTCCGGGCTTCCCAGGCTACCACCCCTCGCTGGAGCGTCTACCTATTCTGGTCGCTTGAGCCCTGGTTCGGCCGTTGGCGATATCCTGGACGCCATGATCACCCCTCCTTCTGGCTCGCGGGAACTCCCACATGACATCGAACGTTCCCAACATTCCGGCCCAGGTGCGGGTCGCAGGGTGCGCGAATGGAAGCCGGAATGGACTGTGTTTCAGCTGAAGGCGTTTCTCGGGCGTGACTACAAGGCCATCGAGGTTCGCTCGACGTGGGATGACGAGCAACTTCTCCTTGCGCTCAAGAAGGCGTACAAGGACCTACGTTCATGGCATCGGAGGTGCTTCTCCTTAACGAGTCTAAGGTACATTTTACCCATCTCTGTGCGTCCTGAGGCTCATGACTATGGTGATTTCAGTTACATTACTTGTGTCAGGGTCAGTTGCACCTCCAATTGCTAGTGTGGTGAAAGCTGAAATTTCCTTCTAGGTGAATGACGCCTTCGTCTACCCTCAGCGTGTCGGTCCCGGACGGACCACTCCACACCGCAACCTGCGTCTCCGCTACCTCCTCGACCACCCGGAGCACATGCGAGGCGAACACGACTTCATGTACGCACTCACGAAGTCGCCCGAGTACGGGGTAGAGTTTGTCGAGCGCTGGAACATGGTCCGGGTCTGCTTAGTCGTCATCGGCTCAGCACTCGTCTCGCTCTCTATCGCGCTCATCTTTGGATGGCTCACCAGGGATTGGGCCAGCGGGTTCACGATTGCTTGTATGTTTGGCCCGTGCGCATGCGGTTTCGGTGTTGCATCTAACGTCGTCAAAGCGTTCTTTTCGCAGACATTTGCTCAGATCTTCGTATTGGTGGGGTGTCTGCAGTACCACGAGTTCTAATACGTGAATTCACATCGCAGGCATCGGTCCCCGGGGCCTCCTGAGGGCGCGATGTTCCCAAGTACACACAAACACACCGCCTGCACGAAACGCTGCTCCGGTTTCTCGAAAGCCGCTAGCGCCGCGACGAACGTATCTGATCATGCACCGTCGCACTTGTGTCCTTTATTGCAAGTCCACGAGGGAGCGCAGAGGCTTCGATTCTCATGCATATTCACGAACCCATACGATGCTGTGCTGACGGTACTATTCCCCCTGTTCAGCGAGCACTTGCGCGCCGCGGCGGCGGCGACGAGTGTCACCGGATTGATGTGATCTCGTCCGTCAAGTTTGCACATAGCCTGCCCATGCCAATTGATGGTAGTGGCGCCTCCATACACGTCAGCCTGACAGACGTCGCTATGGACGAGGAGTCGGCCAAAGGCGGTGTGCGACCAGAGGCTCAAGCTCATATCCGTTGACGTAGCGAGGGGCAGCGTCCAGGCAGCGTCTTTGGGCGCCTCACAGGACAGTCTGTGGTCCCGAATTGGGGGATTGATGCGTTGAGGTCGTGTAAGAAATTTGTACTCATTTGACAACTGATTTCCGATGCCTATATGCACGCATGTTCACGCTCGATTCGTGGCCATGGGATGTCTCGTAAGCAGGCGGGCCACGCACGCAAGGGTGGTGTACCGTGCCAGTGCCTGGCTTACAGGATGAATTTCGAATGAGTGGGCAGGCTTGAACTTGCCAGTTGGTGATCAGAGTCACACAGATGGCTCACAGAGCGCTGTCTGACATCACGAAAGCGCAAGTGACATAGACTACAAAGGAAGCAATATACAGTCAAAGAAGGGGGTGGCATACTGCGTCGAGGCGTCCAGAGCTCCAGGAGGCGAGGTACTACGGGAGGAAGGACTTCTCGGGAAGGGACACGTTCTTGTGGTCGTACACGTTGCTTTCATGGTTGTCCTGACTGTGGACTTCGGTTTCCGCAGCGACTGAGATGCTGATGACTTGTGGCCCGTCATCGCCGACCTGAGGAGAGCGGTGCAGATGTGGTTCAGTTTGCGATACCGGGCGGTGTTATACCAACAGTACCACTCACTCGAGGGACGTTCCACTGTTCGGCTGTGGCAAGCCGGTTCGCGCGCGCGATGATGTTGCGGCCTGTATCGGCGCTGCTGAATATCTCCACGCCGCAGCTGATGAAGAGCTTGCGCGAGTTCAGGCTTGTGCGTGAAATGTCAGCAATCTGCTGCGCCGACTGCCCGAGGAGGTCATTGTATACTCACACTGAAAGCAATGTGATTGCATATACTGCTCGATCCCATCAGAAACTCTGCGGCATGGCGTGCTGAGGGAAAGCTGTACTTACGCTTGATCGCAACCAGAAGGGAGGCAGCCCAGATTAGTCTTGCCGGCCAATATATTGCCTGCAGCAACCGGTGAGAAGGCTACTGCGCATCCAGAGTGCAGGAGGACCTCACCATGATGCCTGAGAATAATTGTACGAGGCTTTGAGCGAAGTCAGCGAATGCGTTAACCGCACTTTGCCCCCTCAGCACCGAGCGAGGCTCACCCTGTCAGCAGACCTACAGCACAGTATATCAGATGAGTGTCATCGAGACCGGAACCAGGGTTTCAAACCTGTATGCAGGATGTACAGCACGGCGACGTCGAACTTGGATGAGCCGGACCTAAGGGCCAGGGACGTCAGCTTAAGGGATGGACATACACTACGTGATGATCTCCGGAGTCACCTGGCTGGATTGTCCCGCCCCCAGTAAAGCGCACAGAGAATTGCACTTGACAGGAATGCGTCGGCACAAGAGGCAAGCATCACCGCAGCAGACGTTATCTTGTGGCTCTGGTGGATGAAGTCGAGGAGCTGATTTAACTTGAAGCTGCAAAGGTGATCAGTCTAGGCACACTGCTCAAAGCGTCACGACGACTTACGAGTTCACGCTCATCGCTGCACATGGAATCAATCGTGAGCCAAAGAAATGGGTGATGGCAGAGTGCTCGACCGACCAATGCTGCAGCCTGGACCCATGGACGCAAGGATGAGCCCGGGGGTCCCGGGTAACGTAGGGTCTGGGACTCAAGTAGGAAGTGCTCACCGACGCTGCCGAGGAAGCAGAGACTCTAGGGAAGTATGAGATACAGTGGTTCGTTGGAATTCTGTAATGTTCAGACATACCGCGAGTACCGATACAACTCTGAAGCCCTTGCCAACTGCATGTTCAGGTTATTTCAGTGCCGAATGCGTTCAAATTTGTCAACAGTCGCCTTACTCAAGTATACCCGGCGTGCGAAGAATCTATTGTGAAACAGCTCAGATCAGTGGTCGCTGCAGGAATGTAATGATATACGTGCATTTGGGCGAACAATGCAGCGAGGACCTACGCGCGTTTTCCGCACGTTAGTGGAGGACCGGCTATCGAGAAAATGAAGGCACTGACAGCAATCGCAGGGGTAAGCTGAGCGATGTTGTATGGGTAAGACTGCATGTGCTAGGGGGCGCACGCCAACTGTTGCACTCACGTCGAGCGACCTGAAAGGATAGCGAGATGGTTAGCTCGCCGGACAGAAGTGACGAATCCAGGCACACGTACCACACTCCTAGGGAGGCTACTCCCGGATTGAAATAGTATGTCACCAGGTAATGGTAGCTGTCCTCTTTTAGCCTGTCTGTGTGGCATGAATATGCGAGAAGTCCTACCAAGTGTGCATGGAGAAAATCGTGTGGACAGTGTTCAAGATCCTGTCGTGGTAGGTGAGCGCACTACGGATGGATTGGGAGCAAGCCATAGTACGTACATTACAGCGGCCACCTAGCAGTTTGGACAGGGAAACGCCCGTCACGGTAAGACTCGGACTGTGGAGACCGATGCTGTCCAGATCTGCAAGTCCGGCACTCACCAATAACTTGATGTATGCGTTGTCTCGGGGATATAATCGTGCATATCGGTAGAGTTGTAGGACTGATACACCGTACAAGCTAATAGTGCGAGAGTTCAACATGCTAAAGCACTGTGATGAGAGTCAAGCACGTATATACTCACATGAGACTAACGAACGTTCCGAGCAAGAATGCACCGTAGGTATTGTCCAGTTGGGATTGCGCGGACTCGAGAGACGCTTCTGCCATGCCTGGGCCTGAGAATAGTATGGCAGTTTTCGACAGGGCGGTCCGGCTCTGCTCGAGTATGGGAGTTCGGCAAGGAAGGGTAACTCTTAATATGCGCCTGGAGCTAGGGTTTGATTCTAATCCGGCTCACAGTGGCCTTCCGAATCACAGGAAGGCAGATGAGACCAGCAAGCTGGAGGCTCTTGTGGATGGTGTCCGTGTGGCAATGCGGCCCTTCCTGATGATTCCACAGAACTTCAGCTTCGTAACTGACAGGATGATGGAGATGTAACCCTCGCCGAACCGCGCTGTGGGAGGGTGTCGCCCACACCTGCCTCAGAAGTCTCCCACAAACCTGTTGTGGGCGTTCAGAGATTGGTCACGGACCAGATGGTTCGTCAACATGACCGACCTATCAAACCACCACTCAGGACCTGTGGCAGCAATTTGTCTCACGACGTCGAGAGCATGCACGGCCCCGTCAATGCGATGGCTCCGAGCATGGCACCTCGGGCTTTGGTTCCTGTAGGATAGAATACTTGCGGGGATTATACGAACCTGACAGCATGGATCCATAGTGGAGGGCTGCGCGGAAGGCATTCTCACCATCTGACAACTCCTCGATTCGTGCACGTATGCTACTTGATGTATCAAGCCCACAGTATCACCGCCCAGGGGCTGGATACAGAGCGAGAAGAGCGTGAAGATTGCAGGTGGGAGTCGTCAGCGCCCCAGTATCAAATATCAGACGGTTGTAGGCCGCCGGCACGCACGGGGCCAGTTGAGCGAGTGAAAGAGAGCCGTCCAGGTACAAGGCGCCCGCCTTTCAGAAGGCGGGGAGTGCGGACGGCACTGTGCACGAGGCCAGAGCTACTGGCGTTCGATTTTCGATGCATATCAGGAACGGAGGGGTTTATTCTTCAAAACCATAGTGATCTCGTCAACATCAACCAATCTGAACAGCACGAACGGAGTCAGGTAATATTACAAGGTCAGCTGCGTAACGGAGCTCAAGACGACCTGGACACTCATTGAACAACCTGGAACAAAGGCTGCGCCAGGTCGTCCCAACGCAGATCCTTCGGCGTCCTGACGTCCCATTCCGCCTCGAGACGGAGCTTCTTTCCAGCAGGAATGGCGCACACCCACTCATACAGCCCGTCCTTCTCGCCGCCCCTCCCGTCAATGACTCGCGTCCAGCGCACAGTAGCCTTCATCCCATCCCCAAGATTCACCAGGACGTCCTGCCCGTCCTTGGCTTCGGCTAAGCCAGCTGGCTTGCGAAGCGTCACTGCGGCCTGAATGTCGTCGTTCGCGAGCGGGATAGCATCGCGGACGACCATGTCTGAGATGTCGAACTTGTGCTGGTTTACTATCGTGGTGACGATCGTCCGCGTCGTGGTCTTGTGCGGTTCCGCGAAGTTGCGCCGCACCTCATGTTCTGTCTTCGAGCTCTGCTTGTACGAGACCTTCAGCGAGGAATCTACCCCGAGGACGCACGCGAAGCTCTCGCCTGCAGGGATGAACTATGGGTCGCTTATATGTCAGCAGTAGGGCAATGACGAGGGAGGCGATGAACGCACCCCTACAGACGTCTTCGTGACAAACGCATCGTTCATGAAGACGTGCACGGGTCCGGCGAGCAGCTCGTATTCGCTCGTGTTCTTGACCCTGCACGTGATGAACGCCGCCGGGCTCTGTCGCGGCGCGCAGACGTAGTTCAGCGTCGCTTTGAAGTCCAGCACCGTGATGGCGAGCTTGTGCTCCTGCCGATCGCTCGGAAGAGACACAGATCCCTCCACGCGATAGGCAAGCGACAATGCATTGCGCTCCGCAACAGCAGCAGACTCTTCCGACGCCATCTCCGCCTCCGACTCAACGGCAGGCGGCTGCGTCATCGTCTGGCCGAATGTAGGCATAGAGGGAGGTGGGGGAACCGCAGTAGAACCGAAGCGCTCCTGGGGTTGCGTCCCATTAGCATTGGTCTGAGCCGCACCGGTTGTGGCGCCAACGCTGCCGAAGAGCGTGGCAACGGGGACTGACTGAGGGCTTCGATTCAGCGACTGCGGGAGAAAAGTGTCAAACATCACATTCGAGTGCTGCTGCTGTTGATCGAACGCAGTGGCTGGAAAAGGCAGATGCTGCTGTTGGCCGGGCTGCTGCTGCTGCTGCTGTTGCTGTTGTTGCTGCTGTTGTTGCGGCTCCTGCTGCTGCGGTTGACCGAACGCAGCGAACGTCTGGACAGGCGCTTGAGTGGGTGCTCCAAACAGCCCTCCCCGTGCACCAGAAAACAGACCACCTCCTCGCTGTTGAGGAGGCGGAAAAGCCTGGAGCGCATGATCAAATTTTCAGTACAGCGTCATTTTGCAATAAGCGGTGCAACTCACACTGGGCGCCGGGAGTACTCCAATCTTGCGGGGTCCGACGGACGGGATAGACAACTGCTTCAGAGCCGGCGACGAAGCGGTGCTCAAGGTCAACGTCGTGTCATTCCAGTCCTCGCCCGTGCTCTGGGAAATCGTGGCACAGTAGCGTAGAGAGACGTCCTTCGATGGACGCCCGTCGACCGTAGTCGCGTACAGGTCGTAGAAGGGTCGCCAGCTGACTCCAGATACGACTGCATCGGGTGCACGTGAGGTCAAATAAACGACAATGGTTTCTCTCCACTCACGGTATGTCAGTTTGAGGTCAACTTTCTGCTCTCGTTTGGAGACGATGGTAGCAGTGATGACTGTGGATGCCTCTCCAGTACGGGCATCACGCAGGACCCAGAGCTGCTTCTCAGACTTCGTGATCTGCTCGTCAAGCCGCTGTATTTCTGCCTGGACGGCGAGCTTCTTCTGAACGAACTGCTCCATGAAGCCGAGTAGCTGATCAGGAGCGGCCGCTTGGCCGTTCTGGCCGCCGCCAGTGGTAACTAGACGCGCAGATTCGTCGAGCAGGGTGGCTTCCTGCTGACGAACCTGCCGCTCGGCGACGAGGGCACGGCCCTTGGACATCAGCGCCTCAATCTCAGCGGAGGTCTCATCGTCTCGCAGATCGGGCGCGCCAACAGGCTTGCGTTTGCAGACGACGTCGAGAACGCGGACGTCGCCCGCAGCGCCGCCGATCCTCGGGGACTCAGTATCGACATTGTTGGATATTCCGGAGATCCGGACCAAGTTCTTTCCACTCTGCGGGACGCTCCATCAGGCACACCGCGAGTGCAGAGGAGAGGGAAAGGGCTTACCTTTAACTCAACCGGGAGGGAGCGTATCACCTCCGCGGTGGATGAGAGCGATCGAAAGAGGCCCGAAGATGACTGGAAGATAGTAACCGACTTCACTGGAACAGCGGATGCGTGCAGCTCAATGGATGATTCAACCATGTTGGTGGTTAGCGGTAGAGGGCGAGCTACCACAGGACGAGGGAAGTCCGATTATAAACCCTGGTTGACGAGCGTCTATACTACGCACAGCCATGAGTCAAGCTCTTCAGGGCAACCGAGAGCCGAAGACCTGTCGGCGCTAAGCACTTGCGCAGTTGAACTTGCCTTCGCCTTCAAGGGACGCAACCCAAGTAGGCATGGGACTGTCGGGCGCGCGTAGGTCGATGGAGGAACCCGCCGGGTGAAAGGCGAGACTCGAGACGTTGGGGCCTCGTAGGGCCTCCGTGAAGAGACCTTGAAGTTGCGCCTGTCCTAGACAAATTATCTGACAGATGACGGGGGTAGGTCGATAGGACTCTTCGACTTGAAGTCTCCAAACACGACACAGCGTCGTATACCCACATTGTATGAAACTGATGTGCTCCTTGGAGCTCTGGAGTGTGCGCACCGGCATCTACACTCGACGTGAGCTTGTCGCCGCTGCAGCCAAACGCACCTTGCATGTCTCGAGATAGCTCTGCATGGTACAGCGCGCGCTCAGGGAGGGAAATCCACCCTGGTCATGTCAAAACGCCCCAAGTCAAGTATGCGCAGAATCACCTCAATCGTACAACAAGAATGACATCACAATCATGCAGCATTAGCCTCCAGCTCTTCCAGGCGCGAAATTTGTCTAATTTCGCAGCGCGGTTAGCAGGACGACAACACATTCATCGACAGTAGGACGCACTTGTCTCTGACTGCCTCCTGCCACCGCTGCAGCTTCGCGATCTCGTTGACCTGGAAGCCGAAGATCCGTGGGCGATATCTGTCCGCTTTCAGGGCAACCGCGGCAGTGCTGACCGCCTCGCCAACACCCTCTGCCTGAGCCTCCTGCTCCTCCCGGATCCGTCGGCTGCGCCTGCTGCCTTCGATATCAGTGCTCCGCCCAGGAAGGCCGAGCTCTACGGGGCCGCTCTTCGGTGGAATGAGGTTGGGGTATACGAGGAAGAGGAGGTGGGGGAAGGAGGTGCCGAAATATGCGCCGTCAATGGAGCCGTGGCGCGAAGACTTCGGGGAGTAGATGTCTTCGCAGCGGCCGCAGTAGAGCTTGACGGACTTCTCGTAGGGCACGTCGGTGAGTCCGACGGGGAGGAGGGGTTGGGACTGGCAGAGCACGCGCGGGCAGCGGCCGAAGTCCGCTCGCTTGTACTTCTCGAGCTACGGGAGAGTTTTGGTGGATGGCCGGACAGAGGATGATGGAGACGTACCATCTTAGCAAGACCGCGTGCTGTTACAATCCACCTTGCATGGATAAGTCCGTACAGGAGGCGAGCCTGCAGATCGAGGTTCCCGCGCAGGTCATCCTGGATCTCCTCATCTGAGGCGCGGTATCAGTCGCCGGAGTACGGTCTATGATGATAGCGCTTCGCACCTAGGTTGTCTGTTATCATGTCCAACGCCTGCGCATAGTGCTGCACCTCCGTGTTAAGACCCGTCAGGTTGAAGCGATCGAGGATGTAGTCCTCTTCGACCTCGCAGAAGTATTCGTTCCCTTTGGACGATAGGAACCACGAGATCCACTGTATCTAGCGTCAGATATGCAAGACACGCATCTGGAATATGATGTACCGAGCTAGAAAGGGCTCAGAAAAGGGCGAGTAGGTATGGAAGACGCATTAGCCACTCACTTTGAATAGTCGGAACCGGAGCCTGTGGAGACTTCTTCCACTGTGAAGGGGGATGCTGGTCAGTCGTTTGGACATGCAAGGCAGAGCACAGCTCCTGACTTTTCACGGGGACGAGTTGACGAGCACGCGGGGGAGCAGCAGCCTGAAGGTGGGGCAGACGAAGGAGCGGAGGAAAGGTGGAACTTCGGTGGAACCCTCGCGGGACGTTATTTACTTACAAGTGACTATTGCAAGTGTACCAACAGCATTGTAAACGAGGTAATGATACCTCAAAGTCGTGCACTTACTGTCTCAAGCTGAGGGTAAGTAAAGGGTAATGGGCGCAAATATTTAACTACATGGGCGCTATCGCTTGTACGCTTTCCGTTACTCGCCACTGGTGCGGGCTTGTACATGCTTGAATACACACCACAACCGTCGGCTCCATCTTGCCATCGTCTCTCATGCTAAACAACACCCGCTGACCTCATTTACGCCGAATCTATGCTGGGCGACGCCGTGGTGACGATGCCGACTGACCTGCGCCCGAACGAAGCCTTTGAGCTGGATTCACCCGAGCAGCCGCCGCCCAAGCCAAAAGGCCTTGCCAGACTCACAGTCGATATACCATCTTCTTATAGCCCGCAAGTCAAGGCTGCCTCGCACCCACCCCCAAGATGGAGGACACCGGAGTTCGTGGTATACTACGTCGTCTTCTGCACGGTCGTACCTGTGATGGTCTGGATACCCTACCGCCTAAGCTCGCGTGAGTGAGCCCACCATTCAGAGCTGCTCTATGTGCGGACGCTGTAACTTGCTGAGGCAGCATCACACCCAAATTACCCCTTCTATGAGCGATGGCTATCTCCAGGATGGATATTCGGGAGGAAAGTGGTAAGAGCATGTGCACTGTCTTTCATGAGGTTCCGAGTCTGATTGCAGCATGGTCCCACTATTCTCTTGCTTCTGGACCGGTGTAGGACGTCAGTGATGCGCAATACCGCTCATTCCGTACTGGCCTTCCCTCTCTCTTTCTCCTTGCCAGCGCATTCCTCGGACTTCAGCAATTCTATGGCATAGCCGCACGTCCTATTCGTTCTCTCACCGACCGCAGTAACTTATACCAAGTCCCGTTTCTCGTCGGCTTCTCCACCCTGATGCTGTTCATACTGCATGGCACGAGTGCCGTGAAGGTTCTGCTCATTCTCTCGATCAACTATGCTATAGCCAAGTCCGCCGCCGGATCTAAAGCTAACCCGGTGTTGACCTGGGTTTTTGATGGACTGGTCCTGTTTGCCATCGAAAGGCATTCCGGATTTAGGTTCTCGACGATACATTCTGTCCTGTCCCCGCTGGTGTGTACTCTATCGGTGACCGTCTACTTCGCTGACCTGACTAGTTCCGGGAGGCAGGATGCTTGGGAAGGCGTGTACCCGCGGTGGTACATCAGCTTCAACATCACAATGCTGAGGTTGATATCGTTTAACATGGACTACTATTGGGCTTGCAGACGTGTTGGCCTACCTGACGTGAGTCCCCGCAATAAGCTGCAAGCTCAGCCGCTCACGGGCAGCCCAGACCGGTGGTGCGATGCCGGACAAGCAGAGGCCGCGAGTCCCGCATATAGTGGAATTCTATTCATTCCTTCACTACATCGCCTATGTGCTGTACCCACCGCTGTACATCGCGGGGCCCATCATGACGTTCAATGACTTCATGTGGCAGGTAGGTCTGTATCTATATCAATGATCAAGGCCACTGACGAACTTTCTGGCAGCTGCGCCGACCTATATCCATCAGCGCACAGTCCACACTGGGGTACTCAGCCAGATTCCTTGCGTGCCTCCTCACACTTGAGGCTGTCCTCCATTATATGTATGTCGTCGCTATCAAGGACACCAAGGCATGGGTGGGCTACTCCGCCGCCGAGCTGTGCATGGTCGGCTTCTGGAACCTCATCATCGTCTGGTTGAAGGTACTGCTCACGCGCCCTCGGGTCTATATCTTCCGCTGACTCGTACCCACCCTCTATCTCAGCTCCTCGTCCCATGGCGCTTCTTCCGCCTGTGGTCGCTGTTCGCCGGTATCGACCCGCCTGAGAACATGGTGCGCTGCATGGCGAATAATTACTCGACGCTCGGGTTCTGGCGCGCGTGGCACCGGAGCTACAACCTCTGGATCACACGGTACATCTACATCCCGCTCGGCGGGACGCAGAATCGCGTATTCACGGTCGTTCTCGTCTTCACGTTTGTCGCGCTCTGGCACGACCTCTCGTTCCGCCTTCTCGCGTGGGGCTGGCTCGTGAGCCTGTTCATCATGCCCGAGATCGTGGCGCGGTATCTTGTACCTGCTTCAAAGGTTCGTGTCAGAGATCGCACCCTGTGACGGCTTCTGTGAACTCACGCTGCTCGTAGTACGGAGACAAACCGTGGTACAGGCATGTCGGCGCTGTCGGCGCCGTGCTCAGCATACTGATGATGATGACGGCCAATCTGATCGGTTTCGTCCTCGGGACCGACGGCATGAAGTACATGCTACATCAGGTGTTCGACAGTTGGGAAGGTGCGTCCATCCCATGATATACGCGTCATTCACTTTGAGCTCATGGGTTTCTCTACTACAGGGATCCGCTTCCTGCTATTCGCATGCGCGTGTCTGTTCGTCGCGGCGCAGGTCATGTTTGAGTATCGGTGAGTACAGACCTGAGTACCTCGTGTACATCTGCTAGCCCCATCTGACTTGTTTGTTTAGAGAGGAAGAAGCGCGGCAAGGCATCTCTCGCCGCTGCTGAGACTTTTCGCTCTCCCAGCACATGCTTCGCATGCTTCGTGTATACTGCATAGGCTACCCTCTAATATCAGATGTTCTACGCGACTATCTCTCCTGTTTAACCTCATTTTTTTTGCCACAATTATCCTCGTCAGCGCACTAACCTCAACCTCACCGTCAACGTCAAGTGTCCCTCGTCCTTATGGTTGAATGAATCGCACGCGAGCTGTCTGTAGATCGGTCATTCAGGCAAACAAGCCGTATTGAATGTCGGCCAGAAGGACATAGGTGTACATGTTGACTCCTTGCTACTGTCCGCTGTATATGCGCGAATTTTTAGCCACGTAGATACGGGCTCCGCTTTGCTTGCTCTACACGTTGGGTAGCCACCGAAGGCATCCCTTCTCCCGCTTGGCGAGCGGTCGCAGGCAGCCGCAGTACTCCGATGGGTCCGGTAGCATCTCAATTAGGCAAGTGTAGTATTCGGGCGAGCGCTCTCCCCGTTTTCGTCTAATCACAGCCTGCCTGGCGGTTGCGAGACAATCGAACTCTACCTGGGTCTTCATACGTATGGCAGGGTAGGCTGTGAACTCGTTTGGCTAAAGCACGCATCGGCGCTCGGTGGTGGTCCCCTAATTGGCGGTATCACTCAATCGCAGGGAAGCACGTTATTTCCTACGAACTGCTTGGAGAAGTGTGCGCGCGCTTTTGAAAACTCCTACATCTTCAGCATAGGATTAACCCACGGACGTGTAACTCAGATTGAGGGATGTCCAGGATCTGCGGGCCAGTCCAAGTGTACCGAACGTCTTGTCTCGAGCGATCACGGGCGCTCGACACTCTGTTCGCCCAGGAGCTTCGGATAACCCTACCATTCTACTGCAACGAGGTTTGGTGAGCAGACATGTTTTTGAGTTATAGGTAACTGCGTGGGAGGTGCGCAAGTGTACAGCGGGCAATGTTCAACGTTCAGGATGAGAATCGGAGTCGGGCATAGAGTCCTCCGGACCGGTCGCCCGTGGGGACTGACGCGGCGAAGCGCCCAGTGCGCCGTTCAACTTCCTTAGCCACAACTTGGCCGCAACCCTCTACAACCGCGCGAAGTAGGCCATACGTGCGGCGTAACGACCGTAAGTAGCTGAATTGACATTCTATTATAATAACAGTTGCTGAATTCCTTGGCATGTGAAGGGGCGGCTACCAGGGTACCAGTTTATCCATCACTTGAACCTCGGGCTAGGTGGAATCGTCTTTGTTCGACTTGACCTAGCGGATAAAAGCCCGCCGCAGCTTGGCTTTGGCCTCCACCTCGCAATTGCCCGCTCTGGACGCTGAATCCATCCAGCCACAGGTGCTACGTCAGCGATCACGGCGGTCAGTTCGGACTCGGCTCTTTTCATCTCTCGATCCGTCCGTTCGACAGCAGCCAAGCGATCTTGCATCTACCCGAATTGGTGAGCTTGTGCGTGTAAAACATATTGTGGGACAATAGTGGCTCACGGAATTCTCCGTTGGCTTCATGCGGAACGTGGTGACCTGCCTGTTTTGTCGGCGCTTGCTCACCTTTCCTTTGTTCATCTTAGCCACCACCACCAAACCAACCTCCCTCCTGCATCCAGAGCAAAGCGCGACAATATAAGATGTCGAACTCAACACGCTCGTGCTGCGGCTCGATCTGCTACTCGAGCGACTCAGGTATGCCTATCCCAGCCAGTCCTCGCAGGAACAAGGGCGTATGCCCTCCGGCTAATACTCGCGACGAAGTCAGAGGAGACAGCAAAGTCGTCAAGGATGGCTGGGAGAGCGAGGTCGAGGGCCGCATCCTCGAGTATCCCGACCTCACAGATTATTTCATCGAGGATCTCCTGCCGACCTCGACACCGTTCACCCTCACCAACAACATCGATGATGCATTCAAGTCCTACGACCCTAAGAAGGGGCAGGAGGTCAACGGGTACAAGGGACTGGTGAGTCGACTACGCGGTCTGCACGTGTGCTGCACTACTGACCATGCCGAAGCTCTGCGGCCTGCGTACGCTCGTCGAGGATTTCGAGAAAGACAGGAAGCTCTCCTTCGTCGACACCCATGCTATCCGCATGTACTTCCCCTTCGACTCCTTCAAGGACCAACACCATTACACCTACCCCGACATCTCCGTATCGTTTCCGGGGAGATCACTCTCGCCGACAACCTGGCAGGGGATCTCGATGGTCATCGAGGTCAAGAGCGACGCATCGGACGATCCATTCCCGAGGGCCGGCATGAAGAACACGGCCACGGTCGTGCAGCTCGCGAAGAACGCCAGGAGCCTGCTGATAGCCCACGGCTTCCTCTCCGCCTTCACCATCGGTGTCTATGGGAATATCGTCCGTCTCGCTCGGTTCGATCGCTCCTGCGCTATCGTCTCGCAACCGATCGACATCAAGGACGCTGAAGGGCTACGACTGCTCCAGAAGTTCCTCTGGCACTTCTCCCACCCCCGCGTCGGCGAGACTGTCGTTGGCTGCGATCCGACGGTGGCTAGGCTCGATGCTGCCGGAAAAGAGTGGGTCAAGACACAACTCGAGAAGGCGAAGGCGAAGGACTGGGAGAAGCACGTGGGTGAGCTCGACAAGGCCCGCCGTGTGGAGGTCTATGACCATAAGACGGGCAAGTCTGTGCCGTACATCCTCTATCATCTCGTCGACGTCAACGGACGTCTCTTCTCCCGGGCGACGACGGTCTGGCGTGCACTGAAAGACACGCGTCTTCTGATAAACGGCCAATTCGTCGACGATGCTGCGTGCACGACGCCGGCGAAGCCGCAGATCGTCAAGGAAGCCTGGCGCCAGCTCGTACGTCGGAGCGAAGCCGAGATTTACGAACGTATAGAAGAGAAGATCCCTCGAGAGGAACGATTCGGGCTTCCGACAATGATGTGCGGAGGAGACATGGGCTCCCGAGAGCTGCGTTGGTGGGAAGGAACACGGCTGCGGCGGACGACTGGCTCGGATGATGCCAGCTCCCAGTTGGAGTCGCACACTGCTGGCCCATCGACATCCACGCCGTCTGGCGACACCTCCGGTTCGGATCCATACAACATACCGCCCGAGGACTTCCCTCTTCCTCATCCACAGCAACAGACATATTCGTGGAGGTTGCTGTACGGTGAACAGTACACTTACCTGGAGCGCAGCCACATGAGGATAGTCGTCGATGATATCGGACGTCCACTAACACAGTTCACCTGTACACGCGAAGTGGTGCAAGCGATACGGGACGCTATCGTCGGTGCGTGTTTGACGTTGTTGATCTCAATCACGAGCTCGACTGAGAACCGTATGCAGGACATCAGCAAGCGCGGGAAAGGGCACAAGTCCTGCACCGAGATGTCAGCGTCGGCAACATACTCATTGTCGATGAGCCGAACGAGAAGGGGTTCGGCGGCTTCTTGCACGACTACGACTACAGCTCCATCGAAGATGAGGACGAAGGCTACGAGACCGGGTCTCCTCCGCCACTACAGAGTAACGCGGAGGGAGAAGATTCGGATCACAAAGAGCGTACAGTAAGCGGCGCCTTGCTCATCATACGTTCGAGAGTGCTGATTGCGACTGCTATCAGGGAACGTACTATTTCATGGCTTACGAGATACTTGTGGGCGCCGCTTCTGGACCCACGATACATCACATTCATCACGATCTGGAGTCGTTCTATTGGGTCCTCCTCTGGATCGTCCTCCGTCACACCGATCACAACCATCCTAGAGGCCAGCTTGCTTGCGCGGATGTATTCGGCTATACCAACGATGATTACAGTTCAGCCATGAAACGGGACTGGGCACTCAAACAAGTAGATCGTCCTCTTGGGGTGCAGGACAACGCCCCGTTGTCCCAGCTCCTGCGGGATCTTGCAGAGATGGTCTTCGACAACATTCCTCATTCACGCTGGCCAACTGTCCACCTCACGTACCAGCGTATTCTGCAAGCATTTGACGCGGCCTTAGCCAAGGAGAATTGGCCCAAGGACGACTTCGTTCGCTGCGAGCTACTCGATCCGCGAACTGTGTCACAGATCGGGCTGCGACGTACAGGCGCTGAGTGCGCACCCGGCCCTCGCGCTGCTTCCAGCGGGCGGCAAGCAATCGCCATTCGCGGTCCCTCGGTACACTCGTTGGATGGCTTCCGCTCTGCGCCCGATGTCGCTCTCAACCCATCCGCTGCCCAAACTTCCACCGCTGCGGCTGCCACTCGCTCCCTCCGCTCGTCCTCAAAGCGTCCCCGGATCGAGGAGGCTATTCGACTTCCGTATACAGGGTCGAGCTCGAATAAACGCTTCAAGTCGAACGGCGACATGGGCCCTCCTAAACTGCCGGCAGTCCGCTCGTTACCAACCAGGGCCGGGAGTGGCGCCAAGTTACCTAGGTCCCGGCGGAGCCAGGAGCGTGGCTCTGTATTACCCACCAGATCTAGCGAGAGGATCCGCGCTGCTGCCGAGAGAAAGACGACGAGCGGAACTCCATAGAACCAGGCAACTTTCTTGCAGCCTACACCCTCTACACGTGAATCCTCCGTGCACCATACACCTTCCACACATGCGATACCTCTTTGCACTCTACACCTACGCGCGATACCTTCTCCGCTCCCCGTGCATAAACAACTGATACCGTTCCTCATCATAACTTATATTTTTGCTGTGCTGTGCTTCCTTGTACTGGATTCGCTTTCCGTTGCTCTTCGATGTGTTTCTGAATGTGATTGTTGGTCCCTCTTGGCTATCACCGCTGTACATCTCGGGGCCGATCCTGACGATGAGGGACTATGAAGCTTCAAAGCTTCATATTGCGGGTAGGACCGTATCTCACACATTGCGGTTACTCTCACACCCTTGAGCAGCTGCGTCAATCCACACTGTTCAAATCACAACCCAATTGGTGCGATATGTTGTTGGTTTGGAGGACAGAAGTGTAGGTGGGTCACGAATGGGCCGCGGAGCCGCACATCACTGACCCTTTCCGCAACCCCATCTTCGTCTGGTTCAAGTTAGTCCTTTTCCAACCCGAGGTCTGTCTCCGCCGCTGACCCATACACCCCTTTCTGTCAGCTGGTCCTTCCATGGCGCATCTTCCGCCTATGGTCGCTGCTGTTCGGTATTGATCCGTCTGATGTTCCCCGCGCATTGGGACGATTTCTCGTTCCGCCTCCTCGCGTGTGGCTGGCTCCGCGTGAGCCTTCCTATCGTGCCCGAGGTCGTGTAGAGATAACTTGTGCCTGCTTCTAGAGTCGCACATTTCGCGGCTCGCACCGTTGACGACTTCCTCGAAGTGCGATTTTTCGAAGTTTGGAGACAGGCGATGGTATCAACACGTCGGCGCCCTCGGCACGGTGCTCAGTGTACCGAATCTCGACGATGGACGATGAGCGACCTTGATCGCTTTTCTTTCTTGTCGAGACCAATGAGGTGAAGGTCATGCTGCATGAAGAACGCCGTACTGACTTTTTTTGACAGTATCCCAATCGCGGGTGACTCACTGGGTCAGCGATGTCGAAGAAGGATCTGGGTGAGCTGAGTCGTATCCAGCATGTGCGTAGTCACCAGTATCAGCAGACGGATGCCACTACTAGTCGAGCATGTTAGAAACGCGGTGTCTGTCGGAGCCGAAACGCGGTGCAACAGACACCCGATTCTAACAGAGCAATAGGCGGACTTCACAGGGACCGGAGGTCGTATGTATCATCTATCCGCGGAGTCGAGAATCAAGTACGAGTTTTCTCTATCGCACAGTGACAGTGTGCGGAGACAAACAGGCGCTAGTACTCACCATATGGCGCGGCCCATGCGGCTATTACGACATCTCGATTTGGCAAGCGTAGTGGTTGAGAGAGCGCTCTATCTCTGCTGACTCGTTAGGGTAGTCCAAGGACTGGCAGTGCGGCTGTGAGTGGGCGTTCACCAAGGATCGAAGCATCCCAAGAGTGCCGCGCCATGACGGTCAGCACGTCATTGACAGTGGATTCTGCTAGACAGCTGATAGTAGTACAGTACAGTATGTGGAAAGTGAACCGTACTACATTTCGTCCTCACTGGCAATCTTGGAGCGCTGCGCAGAGTTTTTGGCCTTGGTATGAGCTGCAGAATGAAACGAGGATAGTATCTGCGTATTAAAGAGGCCGATGAACGAATTCCTCTGTTTGCATGATGTGTCCCCGCAAGGGAGGTTGCCAAGTGTGTGCAGCTTGCGTCCTCCGGACCGGTTTCCGGAGCGCCCGCTAGCACCGAGGATTGAGTAGATCTAGCGCCTGCATCCGTCTCGACTCTCTTCAAACGTTCAAATGTCAAGCTTGGCCACAGGCTGCAATCCTCAACACTCACGCGAAGTAACAGGGGCCGCCGCGCTAGCAAACGGTCGGAACCTGGAACGACGTCGTAACCAGAATACTGCAGCCTGAGCTAACTCTAGCATCATGTAAGCGTGGCTCATGCCGGCACGCACCTGAAGATACTGCACCACATCTAAGTCGGCTGCGGGCGGAATAGCGTGCAAGTCGACCTAGGGACTACAATCCTGTGGAGGTAGGCTTCTAATCCCTCAAGATCGCACTTGACCTATCCGGTGACGCTGAGCCAGGGCAGCTGGCAGAGCTGCGTCACGCCAGCGATTGTCCGGACGGCCACCGCCGCTCTTTTGACCACTCGATCTGTCGGTCCGCCATTGACCAAGCGGTACCACATCTAGCCAAACTTGTGAATACGGAATAGCAGGAAATACTCTCACAATGGAGAGTCACTGGACTTCCAGCTGCTCCGTGCTGACCTGCCTGTTTTATGAGCGCTTGCTCACCTCTCCTTTGTTCGTCTTAGCCGCCATCATCAAACCAGCCTCCCTCCTGCATCCGAAGCAAAGCGCGACAATATAAGATGTCTGACTCAAAACACTCGTACTGCAGCTCGATCTGCTACTCGAGCGACTCGGGTATGCCTAACTCAGCCAATCCTGGCATGAACAAGGGCATATGCCCTCCGGCTAATACTCGCTGCGATCCGACAGTGGCTAGGCTCGACGCCGACTCCTACTCCGAGTGTGCATCCCACTCCGCTGATCCATCGTCATCCGGCAGCCCTTCTAAACCAGCCATGCACGACATACCTTCCGAGCACTTCCCCCTGCCCTTTGCTCAGCAACAGACGTACTCTCGGCGGCTGTTGTATGCTGAGGACGGCACTGACTTGGACCGGAGCCATATGAGGATCGTCGTGAACGCTGTTGGTCGCCCATTGACGCGATCCACGTGCACTCGTGAACTGGTCCAGGCATTACGGGATGTTATAATCGGTGCGTACCATACATTGTTGAATGCAACCATGAGCTGACACTGGGTGGCAGGCCACCGTCAGGCAAGAGAACAAGCTGAGCTACTGCATCGGGATGTGAGCGTCGGTAACATATTTATCATCGACGAGCCGAACGAGACGGGATTCAGCGGCTTCCTGCACGACTACGACTACAGTTCAATCGAGCGAGAGGACGACGACGAGAGGTACGAAACGAGAACACCCTCGACGCCGGTGCAGACGGCTGAAGACAAACAGCAGTCCAGCCACAAGGAGCGTACGGTGAGCGACATCTTGGTCCTTGTTGCTTCCTCATTCCTCATCGCTATCGGTGTTAGGGAAACTACTACTTCAAGGCCTTTGAGATACTCATGAGCTGCAAACCTGGGCAACTCATGCACCTTGTTCACCACGACCTTGAGTCCTTCTACTGGGTCCTCATCTGGGTCGTCCTTCGCCACACCAATCACGACCACCGTCGGGGCCAGCAGGCCTGCATGGTGCTATTTGGGTATACCGACCCCGACTTCAGCTCAGCCATGAAACGTGACTGGGCTATAAATCAGACGGAATCTCCGCTTGGCGTGCGCGGCAACGCTCCTCTGACTCAACTTCTGCGAGATCTGGCTCAGATGGTCTTCGACAACATACCCCACCCGCGCTACCCGACCGTCCACCTCACATACGAGCGCATGCTGCAAGCATTCGACGCGGCTTTGGCAATGGATAGCTGGCCCGAGAACGACTTCGTCCGCTGCGAGCTCCCCGATTTCCGGACTGTCTCCGAAACTGGAAAACAGCCCACTGAGAGTGGATGCCTCTCCGGCGCTCGCCCCGAGTTGCACAAGTCCAGAGCCATCGCCATCTCAGCGACCTCCCTCCATCGGCTGAAGGGGGCACGCCCCGCACACCTCACTCTCGACGTTTCCGCTGGGCCAGAACCGACGGCTCCCGCCCCCGGCGCTTCGACCTCTGCCAGTTCCCGCCCTCTGCTGTCGTCTTCCAAACGTCCTCGACTTCTCGAGGCGGACCAACTCCCCAATCGAGGCTCGAGCTCATATAAGCGCTTCAAGGCGAGCGGTAACATGGGCCCCCCTGCATTACCTGCAATCCGCTCGTCACTAGCGGGGGCCCGGAATGGCGCGAAGGCGCCTACATCCCGCCGCAGCCAGGAGCATAGCTCAGTGCTGCCCACTGGCACCAGGTCCAGCGAGAGGATCCGGGCGGCGGCCGAGAAGAAGGCCGCGTCTGGAAGCGGATCATAGACTCATTTTGGACATCTTGCACCTTGCACATTCTACACGCGATACCTCCTCCCCTCCCCCTTCCCTTGCCCGGCTCACACATCCATTAGCAATCTCGACTCCAACTTATTTTGCTGTACTTCGCTTTCGCGTACTAGGTCTCTCCTTTGTCTCACTTGCTATTCACGCGATTGGTTTCCATCGGCGCTGTCTGGCGAGTTCATCAGGCACATCCACATCGAGGCCCTACGGAGAACGCGAGGTGAGTTTCCCTTCCTTCGTTAGCTGAAACATGATAGCGCGCAGTGAGAGACGGAGAGACGGACCACTCGCTCTGCATGGTGAGTTGCTCTCCTCTGCGACGCCGGCAGTCAAGTGCTGGTAGGACCTCAGATATTCTGTACACGGCGAACACCAAAGGACGGGATCAGCACGAAGACTGGACGCTGCTCTACGGCGAGCGATACGAGGTGTCGGCCATGAGATCAGCAAGAGTGTGGTGCCGGATGAGGACGCCAGAACGCAGTGAATAGCGATGCGGAGGCCATCACCAGGCAACGGAACAGGAGTCCATAGTCGTTGACTCCCCCTCGTCTCAGCCTGCGCCACCACAGGCCAGCAGCCGTAAAGCCGTCTACTCCGCGAATCTCGACGTTCCCTAACGGTGCTGTAAGCTCCATCGTGCCAGGCTACCTCAGTATCCTCCGTGCTCGCTGGGGCCCACTCATCGAAGTGCAGCTCGCCACAATACTTCGCCTGCTCCGGCGAGAAAACTCTCCCAGCCACAGTCATTGGGCTCGACGCGCGCAAGTTGAGCGTCGACGTCCCCGCGAGCTCTACGTCGACCTCCCCACCACGGACGATTGCATTGACATCGTGGGCAAGATGATGCGGAAGGTCCTTCTTGCGGCGGAGTCGCGCGGGACTTGACCGCGTGAACCCTCAGACAGTCCACTGCAGACGATCGATGCGCTGATGCTCTCACGGTGCGAGAGTCGCGACTGTGGGTCTTGCAGTGCTCGTAGGAGAGGTGGGCGTGGCAGCGCTGGGCTCAAGCAGATGTTCGGTGGCTCGACGCGATGGATGCTGAGTAGTATATACAGCCTGAGCGTGCGAGTGACTGACTTACAGAGGTGCGCATGGAGGAGGACGAACAAGGGAAGCGGTTGAGATAGCTTACCTCGAGTCTGCCAGTTTCTCCGCTCTCGAATCGTTCCTGAGCTGGGAGGCTGATTGGTGTCTGCTAGTAGGTACAGTGCGGTCTGTAGCACGAGTGTCATAACTGCTTGCGGGTTTGCCAAAGCAACATGCGCCACTCGCAAATGGAGAGATACTTACCGACGCGCAGCCTGTACTCCTCGCTGCAGCTCTTCTATGAGTGAGAACGTGAACGACCTATGAGTTCAAACGTTCAAGCTTCAAGCTTCATGGTAGCTGAACAAGAGCAAGCCAAAAGGCAAGCCCGATGGT
Organism: Trametes cingulata; assembly: GCA_022385765.1. Classification (NCBI taxonomy): domain Eukaryota; kingdom Fungi; phylum Basidiomycota; class Agaricomycetes; order Polyporales; family Polyporaceae; genus Trametes; species Trametes cingulata. Next base: position 54,925 of record MU278005.1, read on the forward strand.
GAGGCACCTGATAAGATTAGATCGCCCCAAAGCGGAATCATCCTTCCAGATACAGTAATTACGGTGCCGCTGGTGGTCGCAAGTCTGGGTAAGTATCGCTTGAACGACCTCTACGTCCTGATGCTCTCGTGTATTCGTTGTTACAAGAACTGTGATACAAGCGTCGCGCACACTATCGTACCTAAGTCCAAGGACCAGTGAGTACGGGTCACGGAGCGCCCGCTGGCATCTGAAGCGCCTGCACGATTCGACTACCCCGCCACACCCCGGGCCAACCCACGAGGACGGGACTCCATATTCATAGTCGAGCGAAGTAGAGCGCTACTGCAGCAGTAAGTTTGTCAGTAGCTGGAGCAGGTGCACTATGAATATGATGACAGCTAATCGGAATACGTGCAGTTCCGTTTGGAGACTACTCCGGTGTCCAGCGGGATCCGAAGCGACTCCGGAATCGCCTTTGTTCGAGTCGACCTAGCGGATAAAAGCCTGCGGCAGCCTCGCCTTGACTTTCGTCCCACGCCGAGGCCAGGCAGCCACAGGTGCTACGTCAGAGATCATCCGCACGGCCACACTCCAGCCCTTTTCTTCACTCAATCCATCTGCCTGTCGTTGACCAAGCGGTCCCGCATCTGACCAAATCGGTGAGTTCGAACGAGGAAAACATATTGTCTGACAATAGCAACTCACGGGACTTCCCGCTGGCTCCGTGCGGAATGTGGTGGCCTGCCTATTTCGTCGGCGCTTGCTCAACCTGTCCTTTGTTCATCTTAGCCACCACCATACCGACCTCCGTCCTACATCCAGAGCAAAGCGCGACAATATAAAATGTCGTCCTCCTCAAGCTCTCACTGTGGCTCGACCTGCTATTCGAGCGATTCAGGTATGCCTATCCCTGCTAGCCCTCGCAGGAACAAGGGCGTATGCCCGCCCGCTAACACGCGCGACGAAGTCAAAGGAGAGAGCAAAGCGGTCAAGGACGGCTGGGAGAGCGAAGTCGAGAATCGCGTCCTCCAATATCTGCACTCCGCGGACGACTTCATCGACGACCTCCTCCCCACCTCGACGCCTTTCACTCTCAGCGACGATATCGACGATGCGTTCAAGTCCTACGACCCGAAGAAGGGGAAGGAGGTTGACGGTTATGCCGGCCTCGTGCGTTCGCTATGTTCCTGCATCTGTGTGTGAAGCTGACCATTTCCCAGGTGTCCGGCCTCAACACGCTCGTCAAGGATTTCGAGGAAGAGCGGCGGCTCACATTCCTCGACACGCATGCCACCCGAGTCTACTTTCCCTTCGACTCCTTCCGGAACCAACACCACTATACATATCCAGACATCGCCGCGTCGTTTCCGGGGCACTCGCTCTCGCCGATAAACTGGCACACAATCTCGATGGTTGTAGAGGTCAAGAGCGACGCTTCGGACGATCCTTTTCCTAGGAGTGGCATGAAGAACACCTCCACGGTCGTGCAGCTCGCCAAGAACGCACGGAGCATCCTCCTCTCTCACGGCTTCCTCTCGGCCTTCACTATCGGTGTCTACGGCGACATCGTCCGCCTTACTCGCTTCGACCGCTCCTGCGCTATCGTTTCGCCGCCCATAAACCTCAAAGAACCCCAAGGGCGAAGAGTACTCCAGCGGTTCTTGTGGCACTTCTCTCATCCCCTCGTCGGCAACACCGTCGTCGGCTGCGATCCGACTGTCACGAGGCTGGACGTGGACGGCCAGGCGTGGGTGCGTGAGCAACTCAAGAAAGCGAAAGCGAAGGATTGGAAGAAGCATGTACGCGAGCTGCACAAAGCGCGCCGGGTCGAGGTCTACGATCAGAAGACCGGCAAGACCGTGCCCTACATTCTCTACCACCTCGTCGACGTCAATGGACGTCTCTTCTCACGCGCGACGACCGTTTGGCGCGCCATAGAAGACACGCGCATATGGCATCAAGGTCAACTGGTGGACGATCCTGCCTCCACAGCCCCTGCGAAGCCGCGGATCGTCAAGGAGGCATGGCGCCAACTGGTCCGTCGGAGCGAGGCCGAGTTTTATGAGCGGATAGAGATGAAAATCCCGCAGGAGGAGCGATTTGGCCTTCCCACGATGGTCTGCGGCGGAGACATGGGGTCTCGCGAGCTCCGCTGGTGGGAGGAGACCCGTAAACGGAGGTCGGGCGAGGTGCGGTCGGACTCAGGCGCAGAGGGCGGGTCGTACGCCGGGCCATCGACACCCTCGTCACCTGGCGACGCTACTGAGCCCGCTACGCCCGGCATTCCTTCCGAAGACTTCCCTCTGCCCTATCCCCAGCAACAGACTTACTCTTGGAGGCTGCTGTACGGCGAGCAGTACGCTTACCTTGAACGCAGCCACATGAGGATTGTCGTTGATGACGTCGGTCGTCCACTGACGCAGTTCCGGTGTACGCGCGAACTCATACAAGCGATACGAGACGCTATCGTCGGTGAGTATCTAATGCCATATTTGGGGGACATAGCTGACCATCGTTACTACCATACAGGACATCGTCAAGCACGAGAGAAGGCGCACGTTCTGCACCGCGATGTCAGCGTGGGGAATATACTCATTGTCGACGAGCCCAGCCAGAAGGGCTTCTGTGGCTTCCTGCACGACTATGATTACAGCTCTATCGAATCTGGCGACGAGGACGAGGGCTACGAGAGCGGTTCTCCGGGTTCCCCTCTGCAGACAGCCGAAAACGAAGGCTCAGGTCAGAAGGAGCGTACAGTAAGCGACATCTTCGCTCTGTTGTTTGCACAGCTGCTCAACTATTTGCATATCTAGGGGACCTACTACTTCATGGCGTTCGAGATACTCCGTGGAGCCGTGTCCGGTCCTACGGTCCACCATGTCCACCATGATCTCGAATCCTTCTACTGGGTCATCGTGTGGATCGTTCTCCGCCACACAGCGCACGATCATCCCAAGGGTCAGCTTGCCTGCACACAGGTCTTCAAGTTTGGCGAGGACCGGGAGAGCTCAGCCATGAAACGAGACTGGATTGTCGATCAAGCCCAGTCTCCTCTCGGCATAGCGAACAACGAGCCCCTCACTACTCTGCTCGCAGAGTTGGCCGACATCGTCGGCGAGAACTTCCCTCAGTGGAAGCGCGAGCCCATCTACCTCACGTACGACCGAATGCTGGAGAAATTCGATGCCGCCCTTGCGAAGGAGGACTGGCCCGAGGACGACTTCGTCCGATGCGAGCTCCTCGATCCCCGGACCGTTTCCCAGATTGGCAGGCAACCTACCGGGAGTGGCTGTCTCTCTGGTATTCGCCGCGAGTCGAGCGGGACGAGATCTATCACGATAACAGGTCCTCCGGCTTTCCTGCTCGGTGGTTCTCGCTCAGCACCCGACGTCACTCGCAATCCATTTGCTGCAGCGCAACCACCTGCTATTCCCACCGCCGGCGCTTCGACCGACACTGGCACCCTCCGCTCGTCCTCAAAGCGTCCCCGGCTCGAGGAAGCTGTTCGACTCCCGAACGTGGGGTCGGGGTCGAACAAACGCTTCAAGTCGAACGGCGACATGGGCCCTCCTGCACTCCCTGCGATCCGTTCGATGCCAACAAAGGCTCCGGGTGGTGCCAAGGTGCCCACCTCCCGGCGAAGCCTGGAGCGTCGCTCTGCTCTGCCCACCCGATCCAGCGAGAGGATCCGGGCGGCGGCAGGCAGGAAGGCGACCTCTGGAACTTCATAGATTCGATAATCTCACATCCTGCACATTCAACCTACCTGCGATACCTGATCCCCTCCTCCTACATTCCACACAAGATACCGCCCTTCAGCCTAACTTATATACTGTATCTGCTGTGCTTTGCTCTCGTGTACTGTATCTGCTTTCCGTGTCGTCTCTGACGTCACTCAGAACACAATTGCTCTCCATCTTGCCTCTCAAAGACGTCGTCGCGTGTGCTTCACGTTGTAAGTAGCACTTCGGGATTTGACTGCAGATTTACGGTGAGTCTATTGTACGGATGTCACCGTCGTTAGCGCAAGTGTTCTCGAATATACGCCGAACTTAGACACCTGCCAAAACGGGCACTGCACTAGATGATGCAGACTCGGACCGCAGTAACCACCTCGCGCGGGGAACTCAAGCGGCCTTCTCTCCGTAACTTGTCCCTCTACCACACACACCCTCCTTCGCTGTCGCCCACTCGCCGCTGCTGTTTCTGGCTTCATCATTCACATTCTCTCTATTTGACTGTGTATCTATCATCGGCATGTCCTCTTCCTCCTACAAGTACGAGCGGCTCCCCACCAGCCCTGACCAACCCGCGGACCTGAAGCGGCGAACGAGCCGCGAGGAGCCAACCAGCGACCTCCACGAACTGCACCGCAGGCTCGCCGAGGACCCGCGCTTTAACCCGCCAACACCGTCCGCGTGGCAGCGCGTTGCGCTCATTGTCTTCATGATCGCGCTGCTCTGGATCGGGTTCAGGATGCGCGCGTCCGTTGCTGCGCAGCAGCCCAAGGTCGTTCATGCTTCGAGGTGCGTCGCGCGGCGTTTGCTGATGCGTCTTTCAGGTCTACGATGACTAAGTCTGTGTGCGGGGGCTTGCGTGGGGCGGATGACAGATATTCGAAGGAGTACAAGTTCAGGCCGGCAGCGAGTCCGATCATCACTGAGCGGTTGAAGGACGGGCGTGTGCGTGTGCGGGGAGCTGCCCCGTCGGCTCGATGAGAGGTGCGCTGGCATGTCGCTTGATGCATTCGGCCAGGTCTGACATACCGCTGCAGTGCTGATTCTTTGCGGACTGGTTCACACACTTCGGACATGGATCCTTCCTTCTAGTCTGTATAATCGTCCCCCGTTACCCCTCTCTGCACCAGGACATTCGTTTGCTTGACCTATGCTATACTCATTCTCCTCGTTGTTCTCGTATTTTCGGTCGTTTGTGGGAAGCGTCAAGCTGTACCGCCGACTAGAGACACTCGTGATGCAATAAGCCTCTACCAAACCCCTGCATGCCGAACACGCTCGGCCTGGCGGGGAACGGCGTTTTTACCATCTTCACGTACGGCACAGCTATGCGGCCCCTCCAGCACCACAGACCGACATGATCGTACTTCCCTGAATCGCTCAAGCTTCACACAGATGCCCGGGACTCCGGTGTTTCTCTCCTCATCCAGTGAAATTGGCAGCAGAAAGAGTGCGCTAACGGTACAAAGTGTTCTAGTGCAGCAAGCTAGAAAGAGCGGGAAACACAGCCAGGGAACACGGACGCGTCGCACGAGAAGTGCACGAAGTCTACGCAACGCCCTTGGAGGGGGCGCCAGCGTTCTTCTTGTCGGTCGCGATGTTCGTGTCGAGCTTCTTCCTGCAAGCGCACGACGTGTTAGCTCCGCACTCGATATGCCGCAAGACGAGCGCGAGACGTACTGTTCCTCGGAGATCTTGTCCTCGATGTCAGAAGTGTCGTCGCCGGATGCCTGAGCCTTGGCGAGCTTGATCTTCAGCACCTGGACCTCGCCCGTGAGCTTGAGGACCTTGTTCTTGATCTTGCCGTTCTGGAGCGCGTCGGCCTCGTCGCCGGACGCGGCGTCGATCGCGGGGTTGAACTGGTCGGTCTCCGCTGACTCGGCGGCCTTGCGCATCGTCTCCATGTTGTCCGCGACGCTGTCGTCGAGCGTGGCGAGGTCGAGACCGGCGAGCGGGTCGACGAAGACGGCGTTGGCCTGCGCCTCGGCGTCACCAGCGGTGCCGTCGGAGATCTGGAAGTCCGCGTAGCTGTGATTGGGGTCAGACACGACCGTACGACGGCGGGATATCTTGGGACTTACTCCTGGACGGGGAACGAGAACGCGGAGGCGTCGGTGCTGCCGGAAGTAGCGGCGGTCGCAGAAGCAGAGGCGGCGGCGGAGGTCTTGGTGGACGCAGCCTTGGTGGAGGCGGCCTTGGTGGCAGAAGCCTTAGCGGAGGAAGCCTTCGAAGTCTTGGCGGCAGCGTTGTTCGTCGCCGCACCGCCAGTCACACCCTTGGAGGGCTGGCCAGCGGCCTTCTTGTCGGTAGCAATGTTCTTCGTCAGCTTCGTCCTATGCCCGAGCGTCAGCAACATCTTCAGACCCGGAAGAATGGACCATACTCACTGCTCCTCCTTGAGCTTGTCCTCGAGATCCGAGGTATCGTCCCCGGAGGCCTTCGCCTGGGCGATCTGGATGTTCAGAGCCTGGACCTCGCCAGTGAGCTTGAGGACCTTGTTCTTGATCTTGCCGTTTTGAAGGGCGTCGGCTTCGTCGCCGGACGCAGCCTCAATTGCGGGGTTGAATTGCTCAGTCTCCGCGTCCTCGGCGGCCTCGCGCATGGTCTTGACCGCGTCGAGCGTCGCGTCGTCGACGGTCGCGAGGTCGACGCCATTGAAGGGGTCGACGAAGACGGCATTGGCTTCGGCCTCCGCGTTTCCAGCGGTGCCGTCAGAGATCTGGAAGTCCGCGTAGCTGGTCGGGAGGTCAGCATCTGATCTAGAAGTAGATGAGAACGGGCTTACTCCTGGAGCGTGAAGGCACGCTTGGACACCTTGGGGAAGCGGATCGGCGCGGCCGCAACGAGGCCAGCCACGGTAAGGGCAAAGATAGACGCGAGTCTGACCATCTTCGATGAACAGGTGGGGGTAGAACGGGTGCTTGTGGGAGGAAGATCGGGTAGCGGGAGGACGACCAAGGCACAGACTAGCTGTGGAGTTGCTGCAGAAGAAACAACAGAGACAGACTAGCTGCGTGCGCGGAAGGAAGGAAAGAGGCCTTCGAGACCGGACCACAAGGGAAGGAAAGTGGGAGGAGAGAAAGGAAGTGTTGGGGGCGTGCCAGCGTGGACGCGCGCCGCCTTTATACCCTCCCCGCATCGTCTCACTTCCGCTCGCGTGCGATGGCCAGCGCGAGGTCGAGTTCGCGTCACCCGTGCCCGTCCCACGGCGTCGATGGCGCCGCGGGCCGCCCCAGGATCGAATATTCTGACGTTCTGTTTTCGAGCCCCGGTTGCGAGGCCCATGGGCGGAAACAAGCAAGCGGGGGAGGCTTGGCACGAGAATCGTACACACCTGCCTTTCTGGGAAGAAATAGGCTGCAGGCGCCCATTAGCGCTGGACGATCTGAGGGCATGCCGGTCTCCCTTGACAACAACCGGCGGATCGTAGATGACGATAACTCCAGCGTGTGTGCGGTCATCGGCATTGATGAAGAGGACGCGGCTGGACAAAGCTGGACGCAATAGTTCTGGATCCTGCGTCGAAGGGCGTGGTATATGTACGTGGCCCTGAGAGTATGAGGCGACTCGGAGCCTGCGAGGTTTGCGTCTCATTGAGTCCAAGAGGGCAGAACCAGATCGTCGCGGATTATGTTTACAAGAGATATGGTTTTACAGAGGTACGGAGAACGCGGGCAAGACGTATCACAGCAGTGTTGGCCCAGTCCGCAAACTGTCGGCGTGGTCACCGAGGCGGCACGACCCGGCCGACAGTCGACAGAGTCTGCGACCAACTTTCGCACGACTCGACGACTCTCCTGCTCCCAGTCAAAGAGGCACGTGATGTGAATGTCGTTAGCGCCCGGTCGTCCTCGGAATGCGCCGAGTGCAGCACGTGGCCTCAACCAGCCAATAGGATTGGCCCCTTGGGGGTCGACTGCCCGTGCGAAAGTCGACCGGGTCGAGTTCGTCGAAAGTCGGCTGGCCGACAGTTGACAAGTTTGTCGCAGTCTTCCCCGACCCCGGGCCAACCGGGCCAACACTGTATCACAGAGTGCGGAGTATGTAAGGAAGAGAGCAAGCCGTACACCGCGAGTGGCCGCGTTCGACTGTCTGGCTATATACGTAGTTCACTTCCGAGCCTTCAGCTGAGGGAGCCGCCCCGACTTGGTCAGCAAGACCGACGACGCGCCCACGAGCGCGAACAGGATCCAGAAGCCCCACCTCTTCGCGAGTGACTTCGCCGCCGCCTTGCCCGGGCGGGGAGGGAGCGAAGCGTTGATGGCCTTGAGGTACTTCTTATAGTCGGGCTGCACGCGGCATGGTGAGTATGTTGGTGGTACAACGCACAGGTTGTTGATACCTTATACGGAGGGTAGCGGAAACCGAACGCGACCTTGTCCACCCTGCCAGCCTGTCAGATTCTCAATTCCATCGTGGCATAAGTCCGACTTACCAGCCCGGGTTGTCGAGCGATACGCGGTAGTGCGTGAACTGCTCGAAGCAGTGCTTTCCGGAGTAGTAGCCATCTAGAGCGAACGGATACTTATCAGCGAGGATCGCTCTCACTCAAGAGCTCTGTACGCACATCCACTGGGACCGACACCTCCAACGGGAAGGCCGGGAACTGTATCACGGGATGAGTCTTCGAGAAGGGAACAAATAGCAGCACGACGCACCTCCCGCACTGATGACAGTCTCGTTCGCGACTGCGGCTCCGCTCTTCGTGTTCTTGAACACTAGAAGGGACGATGAGTGAGCGAGCAGTGTTTGAGTAGCGGGAGACGCTCGTACCTTTGTCTTGGAACTTCTTGTCCGGAGAGAAGACGTAGACAGCGAGCGGGTACTCTCGAGCCTTGATGACCGAGATCGCTTCGTCGACGTCCTTGACAGGCACGAGCGGGAGAACAGGGCCGAAGATCTCCCTTTTGCCGACCTAGTCAGTGCCGTGCCGGTGACGTTGCGTGCGGGAAACACTCACTCGCTCATCAGGGAGTCGTCGAGTGGGACGTCGCGAACGACGGTCGGCGCGATGTACCTCTTCGAGACATCAGCCTGGCCTCCGAGGATGATCTTTCCCTTCGTCTCGTCGACGAGGCGCTTGATCCGGCTCGTGTGCGCCTCGTTGACAATGCGCGCGATGGAGTCGGACTTCTCAGGACCCTCGGGGTAGAACGAATGGTATCTAGAAGGCGGGGTGAGGCAGGCACAAAGGTGACGGGAAAGGTAGGCCACTCACGCTTCCTTCAGCGCTTCGACTAAGGTGTCCTGGAAGTCTCGAGGGACCAGGACGTACTCAGGTGCCAGGCAGATCTACAAACTTGTCAGCATAGTATTCTGCGATGGCGCTGCATAAGACGTACTTGTCCGGCATTGGAGAACCGACCCCAGAGAAGCCTCTTCGCAGTCATCGTGACGTCGACCTTCGGGTCGACCACGACGGGGTTCTTGCCTAAGCAGCACCGTGACGGTCAATACAGAGCGCAAGGCCTGCGTGAAAGTCTCATACCGCCGAGCTACAAAAGAACAAGTCAGCCAGAACGTACTCGCGCAGGTCAAAAGGCACTGACCTCCAGAGTGATAGGTGTGAGGTACTTCGCAGCGGCCTGGGCGATGATACGCCCAACGCGGCCGTTACCTGCAACCCCGATGTAGGTGACGGTACGAAGCAAAAGTCCTGCGTAGATGCTTACCGGTGTACAGGACTGTCATGGAATCGCATTCAGCAGAGTTTCAACCAGTGCTTCTTCGGATACTCACTGTGGTCCCATTGAAGTTCAAGCAGCTGGATCACGCTCAGCAGTCGATCGCAAGACGAAATCCGGCTTCCAGTCCCTTACCTTGGTGGTCTCAGGAACGCCTCCGTTGACGACGTGATAGAGCTCCGGGTCGAGGTACTTGGGCACGAGCTCCGCCATCAGCTGGCTCGTAGCAGGCGTCTGCTCAGACGGCTTGAGCACCGCAGCATCTCCCGCGGCAATCGCGCTAACCTATCTTGGCGTTTAGCACTTGGCACATTCAGGAGCGTTGAAGACAATTACAAGTGGCCCCAGGAGAAGGAACATCGGGAGGTTGAAAGGGGCGATGATGAGGACCACCCCTTTCGGCTCAGGGACGTACTTCGGGCCCATGGGGAACCAGTTGAGCGAGAAGTCGATCTTCTGCGGCTTCACCCATTTCTCGACGTTGTCGTAGGCCATCCGCACCTCACCGAGCGCCGACCCGAAGTCCAGGCTGTTCGGGACAGTGTCAGCGTCAGCACATCTACAAGCCGTGAAGCCAGCATACAGGTCGGTCTCCTGAGGGTGTCGGCCTAGGTCGGCGTGCAGTGCCTCCCGGAGACGGTCCTCGTTGTCCTTTATGAGCCAGCCGACTTGGGCGATTTGCTCCTTCCGAAAGGCGATGGACTGCGTCCTCCCGGACTCGAACGCCTTACGAGCGGTCTCATGAATCTACGAAGCCTCCTGCGTCAGGAGCGCAAATTATGCACATGTCGAGGAGTCTACCTTCGGAATATCCTCGATAGATGTATACTTGAGTGTCGTCATGGCGAGTGGCTGGTCAATGCGAGTTAGGAGATTCGCCTGCAGAATGGAACGTCGATCCACAAATCGGTTGCTGCTACTCGGTACGGGTTGAAAGGACGCTTTGACTGGCAACGCCGAGGTTATATAGGGAGGATCAGCGTGAGCACCGGAGCGACATGAATGTAGCTCGACAGGCTGTGACGATCCGCGCTTCTGGCAGCTCGCTGCGGCGACGGTGTGGTGACGGCACCGGTCAAGTACACGGGCGTCTATTGAGCTTTCCGTCCCGACCGGAAACGTCCTTCGGGGATCAAGAGGACGAGTATGACCGTAGCTACTCACCAGGACACTGGGCTCGCTGGAGGAGGACAGATGCAGGTCAATGGAGTTAGTCCGAGAAGGCGGGGGCCTGAAGTTCGCAAATGGTTCTTATACGACGGACGTATCACATGCATTCTTCAATTGACCTCTCACTGCGCCCGGATATACAGCGCGCGTATGACACAATACCCGGACACGTTCACACGGAGGACATCTCGCTCACGAGAGCAATATTTTCTTCGAACGGACGCAATGAGACCATGACGAGAGATGCTACACGTACATGTACGACTTCTTCACTTGATACACCTTGAACGTTAACTGGCCCCCGCCCATTTCACAAGCTGAATACACTGTCCTTCGCAAAAAACGACTACTAGACGACCCCGTCGCTGCGGATAGCGCATTGACCAAAATCTCTCTTCGTCAAGCCCTCTTCTCTGGGCAGGATGTCCTGCGCGGGTACAGTGAGTGAGAGATGGAATATGCGAAGCTAGCGCAGACGTCTCACGAAGTCGAAGATTCCAAGAGGAAGTGCCATCGTGACGCATGCGTTCGGCGAATCCTGAAGGTCGGGCGTAGTCGGAATGATGAGTAGTTGCAGCAATGGGTGTCTCCGACGTACCACGACGGCCCCAACATGACTCTCGACGGGTGCAGCGGAAAGTAGTAGGTCTGTCGGAGCCAGATCAGCGTGCCGACCCACCAACCAGGTAGATCGGCGGGTTACTCACAGGCTTGCTCGCGAGCTGAAGTAGTCGAAATGGTCAAAGTGATGCAGACAGAGAGGAGATGCATGCAGCTCACTGTATCCAAGCTGGACGGTAAAGGCTTCCTCAGTATCGCGCGTCAGTGAGGGGAATTTCCGAGACGCACCTTCATCAAGTAGGTGATGGCGTTGAGTGTAGCCTGCTTGAACGCGACTGTCCTGTGTGGCAAATCTAGTGCGTGCCATCGTTCAACGGAGATTATACACTTACGCATCCATGTCATACTGTTTGCCATCACCATCTAGAAACGTCGGCTGTCGGGGAATGTCACAACAGCAGTGAGGACATGACTCACGGAGATCAACGCTGATTCCCTCGAAAATGAGCTAGTGCGCAAGCCTTAGATTTAGGATAGTTGACAGCATGCATGATCGTGCACCTTCGCAGAGTAGAGCGGGTCGACGGGAGAAGGCTACGCGACATCTCTTCAGAACTGCATTGCAGAGGTAGATATTCAAGTGCTTACCAAGAACATGGGCTGCTTCATCGCGAACTTTTCCACGCCGTTTCTGATGATGCTGCAACTGAAGGTGATGATGCCGGCCTGAAAAGGCGCTTCAGCCATGCGTGCAATGGTACCCATTGCGGCTCCACCCACCATCTCGATGGCCCCGCAGAAAGAGATCTGCACATGCATGCTTGATCAATCTCATGGGTATGCGGCAAAGAGTCGTGTCATACCTCTCCCTAGTACGGCGACTAGTCAGCTGATTCCCAACGGTAGATGGAAAGAGGAGTACTCACGTCGCCCTGAGAAAAGTGCAGGTCGCCAACAGACAGGTTGGCGCCCTTCACGTATACTGGGAAGTAGCACCGCGAGCCCTTGGACAGGTTCTTGATCTGCACAGTGGCACTGTCAGACGAGTGTCCTTACTCCGGCTCGAGGAACACGTACATCACAGTTCCCGCCATGCTCCCGAGGAGGAACCGTCCTCGCTCCCTCCTTGGCGATCTTCTCCATGACCTCATCCGGGAGATCCTGGCCCACATACGCGCCCTTCGGTTCCGGCGGGAACGCCACAGCGGGAATGGCGTTCGCGTTCGCGGCGATCAGCTCGCCCTCGCGCTTGTTCCAGGTCGCGAGCAGCTCCGGGGATGGCGCAGTGCCGATGAGGCCAGGGTGCGAGACGCCTGCGAACTTGACCCCAGGGATGTGCCGCGAGGTGGCGTACACGCCCTTGAAGTCCCAGATCGCCTTGGCGGCTCTGCTGTTGAACTCGCGCGCTACGAGGTGGTCAATTGAATCGTCACAGGGTGTGTTCGTATGTGCGTACCGAACAAGCCGCCACCATTCTCGAGCTCGAAGATGCCCTGAGACACCATGAGCACAGGCTTCTGTATCTATGAGCAAAGGTACGTACGGTGTAGCCCCAGGGCATCTTGTCAAATGGTCGTACTGAATGCGTTGCTCAGCAAAGCAGACATGCTTATCGTGTTTTGGACCATACCATCAAGAATGTCTACGACGAGGCAATCTCCCGGTTCCGCGCCCTCGACAGCGACTGGCCCCGAGAGGTTGTGGATCTTCGAAAGGTCGACATTTTTGATGTCGTCGCTGCCTATACGAATGATCAGGACCCTGCCATGGTATCCATGATACGGGTAAGCTACTGACAGTCATTGTTGCCAATCTGCGCGCCAGTCCAATCTGGGCTCGGGATCAATGGTACATCACGAAAAGTCGAAGGCTTCATACATACCCACGCATTGAACAGTGAAGACTTCGCCAGGCTTCACAGTGGCGAATGCCGGGATATCCGGACTTCACATGAGGACGATGGGTGAGTATATGACGACGCAATGCCAAGCTCAACTCTTACTGCCAACGGTTATGGATACCCTACGATGAAGGAAGTCAGTAAAGGCGTCAGACACCATTTCACCAGAGAAACGTACCTTCTGCTGATCAGCGGGGCTTGTCGGCAACAAGACAGGTTAGTCCGCAATCTGGAATTCACCTCGTGCTACGCATACGACGTACATGAACGGGTCGACCTAGATGTATGAGGGTGATTGTTCAGAGCGCCTCGAGCAAAGCAAACTCTCGGTAAACTGCCTACCTCGATCACGGTGCGATGGGCGAAGGAGTTCTCCTTAGTGGCCATTACGAACTCTCAAACGAACCGCGAGCTGAGCGAAGACGGTGACAACGGTCGATAACTCGAGAGCGGGGCGCTGCGAAGTCAACAGCCTCGCATTCTCTGCCCTTTTATCTGGGGCGCGAGCAATATGGTTCACAGGGCGCACATTCCGAAGATAAGAAGCGGCGGCCCGACGGGCTACCTCTACACGGCTTCACCATGTACCCAGGGGAGTTGACGCCTGAACCGAGAAGATAAGATAGCGTTCGCAAGGACGAAGAGGATAGGGTGAATACCTGGGCATTATCTGACTGCGCCTACGAGACGGAGTCGCACGAAGGTGGTACAGATGACCCTCATCGTACTTCTAGCGGTGAACACGTGGCTACGTGCTCGACACTCGTGAGTGGAGTGTCGGCATACCATGGGAGGCTGCAAGGACCTTTTCTCTGGACTTGCTCGTTACTGGGTCACCCTGTATGCGCGTGAAGGACGTTCAGAGTGAGTTGTGCGAGCTCGCGGAGACGAGCGTTATAGGCGCTTGGAGGAGACGGCCGGCGCGAAACCAGGGGCTGAGGCAGACATTGGGGGTGTTCCTAAGTCATTTAGCAGGAGAGATACAAGAGTTCATCCAGAGAGACAAGAGAGATCGTGACAGGTCGTAACAGATAGGTATCGGTAGACAGATGGAACTGAGCGAATAAGTCAGCATGCAAAGAGACGGCAAGATCAGGAGGCAGCTCGAGTGATACATTAGGTTGTGCGTGCGGTGAATGGGTTGGTAGCATGAAACTGGGCAGAAGAGATGGAGCAGACAAAGTAGGCAGAGCAGTGGTATGTTCAGGCGTAGTCCGTATCATGAATTGACTTGACCTTGGTATCTCTTGATGAGCTCTCGCAGTCGCGCTTGTCCGAAGGCCAGCTCCGCCTTGGCGGGGGGCGACTTGGGTGCGGCGGCCGCCGACGCGGAAGACGCGGAACTCGGGGCGGGAACCTTTGTCTCAGTACGTGGGTCGCCCTCGGAGATGGTCGGGGGCAACTTCACGTTCAGCCTGTGGCGTTCCGCAACGGCAGGTGCGGGGCGAGCAAGCGATGCTGTCGACGAAATCATCGGGGTCGCCAGAGAGGATGAAACTACAGCTGGGACGGACGCGGACTTGATCATCCGCGCGCGTCGGGCCGTCAGGTCTGCGACAGAGGGTGGCGTCTCCGCGTTAGGCGGCGTCACAGTCGGGGACGAGAAAGCAGTCTTTGGCGTAGGCCGCAGCGCTTTGGGTCGACCGTCAGCAGGCGCCGGAGACTTGGAGGGCTCAGACTTGGGCGTGCTGGGTTTCGCATTGTCAAGCTTCGCCTTCCACTGTTCCGCTAGCTTCGCAGGCTTGGGATGAGGTTTCGGCGCTGCCACCGGAGGCTTAGCAGCATCCTTGCCGGATGCTGGAGACTGGGCAGCCGAGGCCCACAGCGACGCTACTGAAGTAACGATACCGCCTCTGCCACCGCGTGCTGAACGCACGTCGTACTTCACCTCCGGATCAGAAGGGCGAGGCGGGTAGACGGCGAGACGAGGTGATGCCTTTGGAAGCAGGTAGGCGTCCCACGGCGCTGCACCTCTCTGTCCAGGCTTTGCAGCGTTATCGTTCGTCGGAGAGCGGAGAGTAGGGGCTCGTGCGGTGCCGATGGCAACAAATCCGGACGAGCGCGGATTGGGTGCAGCTTGATTCTCCTCCTTCTGAGCTGTTGCCTGCTCCGCGCTTGCAGGACTAGCATCCTTCTGCTCTTCTGTCTTGGTGGCGGGCTCTTCAGAGGGAAGGTCTCGGGCTGCCACTCGTGGACTAGGCATCGGGGACACAGCAGGCGACCGTGCAGGAGATCTAGCAGGGGACCTCGCAAGGGACCTAGCAGGCGATCTATCTGTCGCTCTCAGCGGAGACTTCGCAGGAGACGATGCCCGCGGTGGAGGCGTCTCAGGCGGGGGAGTAGCAGAAGGCGGGGGAGCCTCGGGATCGATGCTGCCCAACCAGGCAGCGATGCGGCCCTGCGCTGCCTTGCGAAGGTGATGAAGCTCCTTGTCCTTCTCTTTGCCCGCTACGCCGCTGTCGCTCTTGTTGCCATGCTTCTCCCCGCGCTTGGCACCACCGGAGCCACCCTTCTTCGTCTCCTTGCTCTCGCGTTCGCGCTCCCTCCCTCTCACTGTTTCCTTATTCTCCCACGCCCGCACGGTTGTCGTCTCCTTACTATCCCTCGCGCGCGTCGACGTCGCCATCATATCCTCCCCGGCCTCCCGATCACTACCCGCGCGCACACTCACATTGCCGCCCTTGCGGAGCGTCTTCGCGTCCCCGTCTGCATCCACATCCAGCCCTGGTAGCGTCAGACTGGAGATCGCAGAGTCATTTGGCGGGTCGCCATCTGCTCCAGCAGCAGGGCGCGGGATCGCGATGGGCAGGACGGTGCGCACGTCCGGTGCGCGCTCCTTCTCCGGCTTGCGCGTGCCGACCTCGGCGAGGAGACGCGCCTCGAGCGCGTCGAGGCCGGACGAGGATGCCGCGTCGGCGTTGGGGCCTAACCGAAGTCCGCGCGGGACCTTCAGCGAGGTTACTGCGGCAAGAGTGGGCGTAGGAGGTGTCTCGTCCACCCCGACGTCGAGGAGGTCAGGCGGGAAGAGCGAATTCGCGCGCGTGCGCGGGGCGGAGACGGGCTCTTTGTCGGTCGGGACGGGCGGCTTCGGGAGCGTCTTGTCCCTGGTGTCTGCGCTGCGCTCGCTCAAGGCAGGTCCCGGTATTGGCGCAGGGATCGATTGCTCTTCCTGCGCAGCCATGCGCTCGAGCTTCTCGACCTGCGTGACTTGGTCGAATGGGTCGTTCGTGAACGAGCGCTTGGGCGAGAGCATCGGGCGTGGAGAGACGACCTCTCCGCCGGTGGCCAGAGGAGAGAGAGACAGCGCACCGCGGCGCGTCTCCGGGGATGAGCTCGGGCTGGTGTAGGCGTTGTGCGCAGCGTCCTGCGCCGGAGGAATGGCTGCGAGCGTGACAGGGGCCACTGGTGGAACCGGTTCCGGTACGTGGTAGCGGTGCGCGGGCGGGGAGACCGACCGATGTCGAGACGACATCCGGAGGTGGTGGGAGATGCGAGAGGCACGTTCGCCCTTGCCCTCTTCCCGCACACCCGGGTGACTGCTCCCTGTAGGCATAGGGAGGAGGGGAGGCGGCGCGACGACTGGCGGGAGGCCAGCAGGCATGTTGTATAGCGGCTGAGACGGCGTCGGCTCGGCACTAGACGGTCGAGGCGGCGGTACGAACGGAACAACAGACGTCGGTGGGGAGGCCATGTGTCCGTAGTACGGCGCGGGCGTGTATGCGTTGTAGGGTATCGGGCTGAGCGAGGGTGGCGGGAGCCACACTTGGCCGTGGTCTATGTATGGGCCTATCGGCGGGGACATCGGGGGAACTGGGGTATATCCGTAGGGGCTCATAGCGCGGTCGATGTAGGGCGCGGGCGATATGGGCGGTTGATACAACATGCCGGAGGTGGGATCGTACAGTGGTGCGGCTGAGGGCGCTGGGGGTATAGCGTACATGTCGTATGGTGGGAACTCTGGGACGACGGATGGGTGTAGAATGACAACGGGGAGGTCGAGACGGAGGTCTCTACTGCTTAGACCGTGTCAGTCATAGGTATGAGAATGGAGGTGCTGAGAGTACTACCTTCCGATGCCCATGGAGAGCTTTACAGTGGCTATACAACGTACCTCAAAGAGGCATGAGGTGACCTTGCCTTCGTCACCTTCACGCTGGCCTCCCTTGACTCCACGGGCGTTCTTGGGCACGTCGACGACGAGGTTGGCTACGCCTTCCGCGCCAGGAGTGATGATATACTCCGGGCCGCGGAATGAGACCGACGTCACAGTGTCGGATAGCTGCAATGGCTGCTTCTGCGTAGGTGGTACGTTCGGCAAATAGAGCTCGCGCGTCAAGGTGACCGAGAGCCCGGAGTTCTGGGGGAGTATTCAAGCTCGAGCGAGGATCATCTGTGGTGTGACGCCTACCTTCTTGGACGAGTGGTTCTTGACCATGAGCTCGATGCAAGCAGGCTGTCCGGCTACCATGAAGCCACCGAGCACCTTCCCCTGCATCCAGATCTTGCCATTCTCGCCGACGATCACACCCTCGGGCTCGACTCTGGCGAAGTCCTCCTCGAAGCGCTCTACAACGTCGATCGCCTTCTTGTCCGTGACGAGCTTCTTCTCGCCCTTCCAAGCCACCCCGACACTCGCCCGGACTTCGTAGCGGAGGCGAGCAAGCCCCGAGCCAAAGTCAATAGAGGAAGGTGAGGAGTTCGGGAGAGGGAACTGGAAGAGGAAGGTCGTGATCCCGCGTCGCGCGTGGTAGTAGTTTGAAGGTAGCGGAGGGTCGCCCGGAGCTGGGTATGGATGTACAGAGTTTGAAGGCGGGAGACCAGGACCTTGAAAGAGTCGTCTAGAGTGCAGGAATGTGGATGTGGCGGAGTGGTCTCTGGAGGTCAGCTCTGTAAATCAGAGCGCAATTAGCATGGATATAATTCGGATGCCTTAGATGCACCAGTAGCAACCTCGTGCAGGAGTAGAACATGAACGCACCTTCAATCGCGTACAGTTCGACCATAATGACCCCGATGCCGAGACCCTTCTCAGCCTTGCACTCGAGCTCCATCTTCCCGGTCACGGTTCCTCCAGCCGCGAACTGGGTGTCTGCGAACTTGAGCGATACCTTGACCTTCGAATGGTAGGGCGAGGCATTCATCGGCTCTGGCCTCGTCTGCTGTGCCGTCCCAGCCATGGTGGATTACGGAGTATATGGATGCCGTCGTCGTTATGGCTCGAGCATGAAGAACAAGCATGTAATCAAAGACGACAAGTCGATATCAATATTCTTGGATGCGTAACACTTGGAAGAGTTCCCAGCTAGACGCAAGCGAAAAGCCACCAGAAACTAGGACAAGGTGTGAGAAACGGCAGGAATGGACTCGCTGAGCGGAAGCGTGACGCTTCCAAAGCCTCGGCAGCAGCGGCTTCGTTGTGACCCAGGGTGACAGTACGGTGACGTTTGCGTGACGGAACCGTCACGTCTGCGCACTGCCCAGGGCGAGCGCGCGATCGGGCTGCTTAAACTCGTAACTCGACCTGGTCCTTCGCGTCGTGTGAGGCTCACTCGTTCTGTCCTCCGTTTACGACAATTCTGGCACGCCCAAAAACGCGTAAACTGCGTCTATTGAGGCGTAGTTTCTAAGCCAATCGACTGTATGTACTGCATAGTCATGAATTTCACTCCGGGAAACTGAAGAGGCAGGAGTACAGACACGTCCTCTCGGGCTTGTTCTTGCAGGGACCTACGCACCCAGAAACTGCTTCGACGCCTAGTACCTGCTGCTGAGGACGAGGTGGACGTATGCCGGCGAAATACTCGCATGTGAAGAAGCGGGCGGCCGCCTCTCCGAAGAAATCGACCGGCAGCAACGCGAGCCATGCCCACCATCACCACGACCATAGCCACAAGGACCATCGAAATCCTAGCCCGCATACCGACAAGAGCCTCAACCATGCACTGTCTCCGGTCGCACAACTCGAGCGCACCATTGCGCGTATCATCCTGATCCGCTTTGAACAGGACATCGTGCGCCTGTTCTCGACCCATCTCTACTGTGTCGCCCTCCTCCACCTCCCCACCTTCGTCCTGCGCTGCATAACCGTCGGAGGGCCTAGTTGGGTCGCAGCGAACGCGGAATGTGATGAAATCAAGGACTTCTTCCGTGCTGCGATCGCTATGGACCTCCGGCAGGCGGGAGAACGCGTCGCGACCAAGAGTGTGCTTTGGACGTACACAGCCCTACGACACTTCGTGCGTGTTTCTCATCTGCCTGTCTTTTCCCTTGATTCTCTGCCGTGGTATACTTGGCACATTTGGGGATGCAGCGATCTGGGACCGCGGAAAAGCTCAAGCTTTGTCTTCTCTCCCCAAATGGCCCACAGTCACCCACAAGGTTCTCGCGCTTCGGCCCGCACCGCGCATAGATGTCTTCGTCCTCGCGCACTCTCCCTGTGCACCCGATATATGCTAACGCGGTCTCTTCCACTCCTCAGGCCAAGTCTAACGGCGTCCCCATTTGCCAAAGGCGCGGGCTGCACTCCGTGCGTCTGCTCCCACACTACGACGCGCTCAAGGCCCACCTCGACTCGCTCGAGGCGCAACACCCGCCGGCCTTCGCGAAGCCGCCGCACCTAGGCCCTATGTCCGAGGGGATCCGCGCGCTCGAGGAGGCGTGCGAATCCAAGTACGGTATGGGCCCGGACTGGCGCCAGCGCGTGCGCGAGGGGTACGACCGCGCGTGCGCGACCCTCTGGCGCGTCGCGCGCGAGTTCGACGTGCGCGGGTACGGGCACGTGCTGCGCGAGAAGCTCACGGCGAAGTGGTGCGACTGCGGGTGCTCGACGGACCACCTCGCGGAGGTGTGCGAGCGCACGGTGCGGCTGGAGGAGGAGGAGAGCGGGGTGCGCTCTGGGAAGGAGCGCGAGTGGGACGGACGTGGTACGTGTGTTTCCCTTTGTGTACACGTTGGTGGGCCCGCCGCTGATTTGCGCAGGCTCGGGGGTGGTTGGGTGGGGTACGGAGGAAGAGGAAGACATGTGGGAGGTCGACTTCGATTTCGTCGGCATGGAGTCCGAGGCCAAGTCCGACTCCTCGCTTGAATGCGATATGACCGTCGCCGAGCTCATGGAATGGCGGTATCTCCGCGCCGAACGCGAGAAGGAGCAGGTCAGTACCGCTTTCATTCTGCTCTTAGCACGTTCCTCATATCGGTTGGCCATGCGCGCAGGGCAATATCGCGTTCAAGAAGGGCGACTTCGCGGAAGCGGTCGAGCGATACAAGAGCGCATACCATATCGAGCCCGAGATGCCGCACTACCAGCTGAACCTTGCCGCGGCGTACTTGAAGCTCAAGAAGTACGTCATCTCTGAGCTTCTTTCCTAGCTTCCTTCTCTGACCGCTCATTCCTCGCAGCTACATTGAGGCGGAGAAAGCGTGCGATCTAGCGCTCAGCCAACATCGTAGCGTGAAGGGCTACTGGCGAAGGGCACAGGCGAGGAAAGCGCAAGGCCGAATAGAGGACGCCCTCAAAGGTACTGTATACCTCACTTCCCCGCTTATGCTTCACGTCTTACGTGATTTCTGTATAGACCTGCGCGCGGTCCTCCGTTTACAGCCTTCAAATTCAGAAGCTGTCGCGGAGATTATGGCACTATGTCCCCCAGAGCCCACGGCTGCAGACGACCCCGCCGCGTCCTGTGCCGTTGCATCCAGCTCCTCTTCCTCTCAGCCTTTCTCGTCCTCCTTCTCGTCCTCATCCGCGTCCGCGTCTTCCTCGTCTTCCTCGCGCGCCCCGCCTTTACCCAACGCGTACTCGCACTGGATACCAATGCCGAAGCCCCCGAAACCGCTCCCTTTCCCGCCAGGGCCGGCAGACGGCCGGAAGCTGAAGATCTCGTCCATCCCGATCACAGTCGACATCCCCGTCGACTTCCCGTTCTTCACGAGCGACGGGGGCGTCGAGAACAAGAGCACGGCCGCCCCTCCGCCGAGCGCGTTCTCGGGGAAGACGGTGTCCCAGACGTTCTCGTATCCGTGTTGGGAACGGTACATGGTGCAGAAGATCTCGGACTGAAGACTGGGTTCTATCTGGTAGTCTGCTGCCGTGCCTCTTCTGACTTCCCGCCGATTCCACCTATTCCCCGAGGTCCGCTCTTGGTCATTTTGAGTGTAATTGTTCGGCATCCGAGATGCCGCCTCTATGATAAGTACAGTATACCTCCTTCGATACTCACCTCCGGCCTTGCCGAGTCCGTCCGTCCCTTTGTACTACTTACTGCACCAGTGCCATAGTACCCTACTTCAGCTGTGAATCATCCCCGCATTTCGCGATGTGTTGGCCGCCTTCCTCCGCGTTCTGCGACCTTCGCGTCATTCGTGTTCACTGCGCATGCATCGAAGCAAGCGCTACGCCCTTGCGACTCGCGCCATCCGACCACCCGCCTTCCGGCTTGACCTTGGGCTTCAGGGATTCGAAGGCACGTCCTCATCTTCAACGCTTTACCGTGGCTCAACTCACTGTATTCCGACTTGATTCGTTCAGAGATACGCCTGTAATGTGCTACAAATCAGTACCACGTTCGCTCACGTTCGCCGGACCGGAGTGCATGTTCCGCCGTGCCTTGCCCTCCAGTTCCCTGTGAACATTTTGCTTCCGGCCGGCGGCGCACTGCAGGGCGTGCTGCTCAGCATGGCACGCCACCATCAAGAGTATCGCGGCCTGCGCGACCCGCCTCACGCGCACACTTGTCGTCGGTTGATATGTTACAAGTTTCGTCTCCATGTTTGACATCGCTCACGGTGCCGCCGTCTTCGTCGTCAGCCTTGCCGACCGCACCGAGTACCGTATGCGTCGAGTAAGCCAGAGCGTGCAGTGTTCGGACGTAAACCCGGAGGCGTGGAGGCTATTAAGATGATGGAATAGCCGTAAATTGAGCGATATCGCTTCTTCGCCGACGCGCAAAAGACAGAATTGAGCGGAAGTGCTTCAGAGTTCTAGCGCCCAGATGCCGGGCGGAGTTTGCCGAGGGTTCGCAAACGCAAATCGTGCTTCTCATGTAGTTTGAACTTCGGACCCGCGCGCGTCTCGGGGAGGACGACGGGGAATACAGGTTGTCGTTGTAGCTGACTATTTGCAAGGTACGTTGGTCAATCTGTCAGGTCGAGGAGCGGCGCGAGGACTGAGTGCGCTTGATATAGTGGTATGAAAAGGCGCTCCTATTGAGGATCGCGGGATCAAAGTGGATTTTAGGGGGGGGTGCCGAGAGGGGAGATCAATGATTAACCAAGCAGAGACACAGGGCCGCGACCGGGCATCCAGCATGCACATGGCTTTTGGGGGTTGTCCAAGGCACTTCCGCGAATGCGCATCAGGGCGCCCCGGGCGTCGGGGCGGGACAGCGCAGGGACATCCGCACGCAGTGGACGGAGCGAAGCGTCGAATGCGGGCACTGCGCCGTAAGTATGGAGACAGGCTCATCTGAGGGCATCTCGACTGCGTGTGGGAAGGCCGCGCGCTCGCGGGGCGCCGGGGAATTGAGTTTGGCTTGTCGGCTGGTCTTGTGAAGCTGATGGGAAGAATTTCCGTCTTGTCTTCTGTGGAACCCGGTGCGGATTAAGCGACGACGGGCCTCAGCCCATGATGAGTTTGGTTGACGCACGAGCTCTAGCGGCGAGGAGCGACAGTGATATATCTCCGCTCCTGCTCTAAATCATGCTGCTCTCCCCGCTCCGCCCCTTAACGCGTCTTTCTCTCCCGCCATGAGTTCTGAAGTACGCCGAGTTGCTTTCGCCCCTGTCTGACACTGCTAACGCCATATTGTCGGTGCTGCACTAGTCCTCCAAGTCCAATGTACCACTGCAAACGACTCTCCCGATCAATTTCCTGATAATTGGCGGAGGTACGTCCGATCGTCTGCGGGGTACCCACCACCTTGTCGATCACCGTCCTCTTCACTAGGTATTGCCGGCCTGGCTTGTGCACTTGCACTTCGGCGAGTGGGGCATCATGCAACAGTAATCGAGCGGAACGATAGACGATCCTCGGTGCGTTTTCCCCATTGCCTCAAAGCGGGTATACTGAAAGTGCCTTCAGCGAGGAGAGGGCGGGATTCGTCTCCCACCAAACCTATCGAAGATCTTCTTCCACTGGGGCCTCCGAGACGCACTCCGGGAAAAGGCTCTCATCTCCCACTCTATTCTGTTCACTAGATGTGCGTCCCCGGAGGAACATTCCCCCCGAGCGCACAGGCACTGATTGTTCGCAGATGAATCTGGAGAATATCTCGGCGAACAAGTATGGGACCAAGACGTCCTCCGAGAAACGCGAGGCGTCTTCATGGTACTGACCGTACGTTGCTCGCTTGCTATAACCATTCTATTCATATGCTAACGGGGACTCTAGCACGGGGAACTTCACGACATCCTGTACGAGGCGGCCGTAAAAGCCGGCGTCCGGGTTCGTTTCAACGCCGAGGTCGCGTCGATCGACCCAGAGGAGCGCGAAGTCGAACTGACGACTGGCGAGACGCTCACCGGGGATGTGATTGTTGGCGCCGACGGCGAGTATGGTCCGACTCGGACGGTCGTGCTGGGGAAGGAGGTGAGGGGAGGTCCTACGGGCCTCGCCATGTACGAGTAAGTTTACGCTTTCTCTGCACGCGCGCGCCCCGGAACGTGCAGGCTACAGGCGTATTTCTCGAAGTTGCAGCTGCTGACCCGCATGATCCCTTAGCACCATCGTACCTGGAAAGCACCTACCAGAACACCTCTCGAAGCTACGGACAGACGTGAGTCATGCTCGTCTCACTACTGAATGTTGGGTCTGGGCCACTTACGCTCGTGGGCGCTAAAGAACGGGGTGTTTGTGGCGTTCGGGGACGGGAGGGCTGCCTTGGCGTATCCGGTGGTGAGTCCGACGCTGTGTAGTGGTGCAGCAGCACCATTTACAGTCAATGTGCGCTACAGCACGGCACGCAAGACTTCGCTTTCCAGTTCTACGGTCCAGATCCAAACCCAGAAGGCAAATATGGGGATCCTCCTTCAGTACCCGTACCGGAAATTGCACAAGCGCTCGACCTGCGGTGCGTATACGCGTTGTACTCTCTTCACGATACACGCTGATGTCATCGACAGGCTACGAGACATCGTCAATAACGCCCGCAAAGCCGTTCGAATCTCTATACGCTCACATGACGACATTGATGAGTGGGTAGGAGATGACGGCCGACTAGTACTCATCGGCGAAGCCGCACATCCATTCCCTGTGAGTTCTGGAGGTGCTCGCACCGGAACACAAGAGCTGACACTCCCATGTAGCCCGGCACAATTCAAGCAACGGCGATGGCCGTTGAGGACGGTGCCGTACTCGCCAAGCTCTTCTCGCACCTCAGCGAAGAACGACAAATAGAGAGCTTCCTCTACGCCTTCCAGGAGCTCCGGCAATCCCGGGCACGCAGCGTACGTGCCGGCGAATTCGGCAATGCGTTCTTCATGACACTCGACGGCGAAGGTGCGCGGCAGCGCGACGCAGCCATGAAGGCGAAGAGCGCGACAGGCCAGAACGTGCTCGAAGGCGACGGCGGCGAGGCGAACGCGCTGTGGGAGGAGGTCCGCACGATCTTCGGCTACGACTGCGAGGACGAGGCGGACGACTGGTGGGTGCAGTGGGGCCTTCTCCGCGAGCGCGCCATCAGCCGCGCGGGCCATGGGGACGACGACGGCGGGGATGCGCCGCACGCGCCGCCGCTGCTCGATTTCTCGGCGATGACGGTGCAGGTTAGTTCGACTGCTAGCGACTAAGTTGTGATGCGTTAGGAGGTACTCCCCTGCGTTGGGACCTGGTGCCTCCAAGCCAACCCGTTGGCCGCCATTGACTCGGAAAGGAACTCGCTGTCGCCATTCTGATGGCTTTTATCCTCTCGTTATCGGATCGCTGTCTTTGCTACATTCGTCGCCCCTTCATCCTCCCCTCTTCCATTGAACCCTGCGTACGACGAACTTTACGAACGTTACCTTGTCTCGCATTGCTATCCTCACCGCATGCACACCCGCTAATCGCACAATCCAATGTAGACACCTGGACGAAATCGCGCCGCGTCCGGCGACAGACGGTCCCCCCGAGTGCATTGATCAACGAACGAACCAAGAACTCCGACCGTGGCGGGGCACGCTCCCCGCGCCCACGCCGTACGGCTCCAAGCTCGAACGAACCGTGAATGGCAGGTCGGGGCGGGAGAGTCGGATGCACGATTTTAGCGGGTTTCTCCATCTCGAGGACATTTTGGGATTCTGGACGGACGTCGCTTGGGGTTAGCCGCATGTTTGTATGTGCTATATTCAGGGCCTTGGCAGCAATTATACGGCATCGAAGCGGTGCTCCATCAATCCGCGATGTGGGCGGGTGGGACTCTCGGTGTTCGGGTGGAGAAATCCATGGCCAAGCATCTGCATAGGTTCCACAATCCGGCACCTGCGCAGCACAAGGAACCCGGGATCAGACCCGGAGAAACAACCGTCGTCATCACGAAAAGAGGGTTCGGAGGTTTCTGGCATATGGTCTGGTCTGGAGCTGAGCTGGAGTGCGGGAACTTCCTCTGATGCAAACTCATCATCGACATTCATCAGAGCCTAGAATACAGTGCAAACACGAGACGATACCGTTGGTCCACAACATTCAATCTTACACCTTGTTTCTTGAGCTTGTTTTACAGCTCGCCAACCTTCTTGACACCGACGACGACGCGCTCGTTGCGACGCCAGAACTCGATGAGCACTTCGGCCATGCGGGTCGGGTCGTCCTGTCCAGTCGCTCTTCAGTCTCTGATACCGCGTACATGTCCGGAAGTCGCACAACGCACCTCGTGCACCATGTGTCCCACGCCGGGAATCACGACGAGTTGGAATTTCCCCTGCATTTGCCCGATCATGAGCTCCTTGTCCAGCCGCTCCGTACCGGCGAGGATGAGCAGGCGCGCCGTCCGAGCCGAGAGGAATTTGCTCGACAGCCCTGTGAACCAGCCTGAACAGCGAAGATCAATCGAACTGGATCGATAACAACAAAGAGATGCCGCATACTCGTCCAGTATGGTGCGGTTGACCTGAGCGGCGTCCGCCAAAGGTACGCGGGAGTACCAGGAGGGGCACCTTCGGGAGCCGGAACGATGATCGCGGGAATGGACACTCTGGCCGAGGCGGGATTGCGTATTGTGTTTGTTTTCACGCTGAGGGTTGTCAGACATACATCCAGCTGCCAACAAGGGGGAATGCCAGCTTACTGCCATTCGATCGCTTCCTCTGGACTGTCAAAGCCCTCAGGTCGCGCATTCAGCAGACTGTGCATGAGGGGTAGGGCTTCCAGCGTGAATTCTGCGTAGTCCCTTTGTGAGATATGTTGTCATGTTGAGCGGAAGGATGTTGTCCGCCGGCCGGTTGGCAAGCACGCGAGGGTGCTTCGGTGCTCAATCATCACACTATAGCAGTAACAGCGCGCCCCGTGGCGGCGCTGGTCTGGCGGACGAGAAGCAATGGACAGATTCGACTGACCTTCGACGACATCAATCACAGCTACACCCGTGATTCGATAGCGGTGTTCTTGTAACCTGGGGCATGCACGTACACATACGGAGCCACCCAGACTGTGTCCGACAAGCTGGAGGACATCAAAACATGTTCTCTCTCGCACATGGGGTATCACCCACCAAGAGAGAGGGTGCCGCCTTTGCATCTGGGAACACAGCCTGCACGAGGTTCACCAAGTCAGCGGTGAGGACCTCTATGTCCAGGTTCTCCTCGGCTGGATTGTCCTGACCGTTCAAGCGCTTCGTCTTGCCTATGCAGCATGAGCGGCCATACATGATCGACTTCGTACCTTGAGCAGTACCTACCGTGTCCACGGCAATCATACGACAGCACGCCACACTCTCCCTTGCTCATGTCTGCTATCTCCTTCGCCATGCATGCGAAGGTGAGACCTGAGTAGCCCGCGCCATGGTGACATATCATCACAGTCCCATCCTCGAACTTTGGTGGCGTGTAGTATACCCGGACGTCCAGATCGGACTGCGGTACGGCGACCTGTATCGCCTGCTCGAAGAACCCGGCGGCAGATATTGGAGCAAAAGCGGGATTGGGACCGTGCTTCTTCGGGGCTTTGGGAGTTCTGGATGGTCTGCACTACCTCTATGAGCTACGGTCCAATTCACAGACTCGGAGGCGTTGCGAGAACACTCACGCCGCAGGCGGACCCATTCCACCCGGTACTGATCCAACAGAGCTTCCAGACTCCTCATCCTCTTCGTCCTCTCCTGGCAAAGGAGGCAATTGCGGCGCTTTGGCAAATTTGGCTTGTAGTGCCGAGCGATACAGATCCGACATGCTGGGTGGCGGATGTCAAAGTCACGGAATACGCGCTGAAGTCGAGAGGACGAGTCCGTATATCTGTCAGCAAGAGATGGTCGTGAACAACGAAATCGCAAGTCAAGTTGTGTATCAGATCAGAGGATAGGCTCTAGCAGAGAATGAACGAGAACTTGGTCAGGATGAGCAGGCCGATGCATTTAGCAGCTACATAATCGCATCTGAATAGATGACGCAGTTGCCCGGGCTGCTAATCTAATCTTATCACGACCACCGATAGATATCCCAAGAGAGGTCATGCTCACATATTCCGCATACTTCGCACATCTATGCAAAACGAGCGAGCAGCCAGACTATACAGCGTCGGAGAGCTATGCAGCCTTCTCCTCTACACGCTTGCTCTCTTCCTCCTTCCCCACCCGCACAGGTAGCCCAGCGAACTTCGACCGCAGAGCCTCGTACTTCCTCCGCTGCGCGACCGACACGCTCGGCTGCACCTTCTCCAGCGCCTGCACGAAGTCGTCCACCGACACCACAACCCGCGCCTCAGCTGCTCCCACCTCTCCTTCAGCATCCATCGCGTCGAGCGCGCCGAGTGTCCGTTTGAGTGCCGCGACACCCGCCTCGCGCACGAGAGCCGCCAAGTCCGCACCGCTGTACCCCTCGCACCGTTCCCTTACTAGCGCATCGATCGTCTGCTGGATCGCTTCTGGGTTCGCATCGGAAGTAGGACCACCGAGGGGCACCTTGCGCGTCATCTTGCGCACGATCTCGGCGCGCTCGTCGGCCGTGGGCAGGTCGACATAAAGGAGCTTGTCGAGCCGCCCGGGACGGCACATCGCAGGGTCGATCATGTCTGGTCGGTTCGTCGCTGCGATGACGTAGACGCTCTTGCGCGCATCTAGGCCGTCGAGCTCAGTGAGCAGGGTATTCACTACGCGGGCGGATGACTCAGACTGTGGGAGAGTCGATTCAGATTGAGATGCTCGTCAGTTAGAACGAGTGGGCGTGCTAGCTTACCATGCTGTCGTCTCGCCGGGGCACGAGAGCGTCGAGCTCGTCAAAGAAGATCACGCAGGGTGAGGAAGCGCGTGCTCTCGAGAACACCTGCCGCACTGCGCGCTCGCTCTCACCAACATACTGTAACGAACTGATGAGGCTGCCGCTTGACTAACACAACACAAACGAACAACGCACCTTGTTCAGCAGCTCGGGACCCTTCACGCTGATGAAGTTCGCCCTCGACTCGTTCGCGACCGCCTTCGCCAGGAGCGTCTTACCACACCCTGGCGGACCCCACAGGAGCACGCCGCACGCCGCGACGATGCCCACCGCGCTGAAGAGCTCCGGCCGCTTGATCGGCTGCACGATCGCCATGTGCAGCTCCTCTCTTGTCGCGTGCAGCGCGCCGATGTCCGCCCACGTCACGTCCGGCACGGTCGCGAAGCCCTCGCGCTTCGACGACGGCTGCACCTGCTGCAGCGCGAGCATGAAGTCCGAGTAGGTGATGCAGAGCGGGGCGAGCTGCGCCTCGGTCAGCGGATCGGGGTGCGCGCGCAGGAAGTGCACGATCGAGCTCGCGGCGGTGTGTTTCGAGACGTCGAAGTTCGCGAAGGGGACGGGTTTGCTACTGCTCGATTGCGGTGCGGCAGGCTGGGAGACCGGCGGGTCGACCGCCATGGAGATGTCGCCATCGCCGCCTGAAGGCGGGGCTGGAGCGAGGTTTTCCGGCAACACGAGGGTGCCCTCCGAGATCTGCTTGAATATGCGCTTTACGGCAATGATCCCTGCTGCCCCAGTCAGAGCAGCCAGGTCAGCGCCGACGTATCCAGGCGTCGCCTTCGCCAGTGCCATGTAGTCGAAGTCGCCCTCTAGCCTCAGCTTCGACGACTGCACTCGCAGAATCCTGTGATGACCGTCGTCAGCGAAGCCGCAGCATACCAGATGAAAGTGTTGCTCACTGTGCCCTCGCTTCTTCATCTGGTACGCCCATGCTGATTTCATGATCGAACCGCCCTGCTCGTCGGAGGGCAGCGTCCAGAGAGTCCGGTCGGTTCGTTGCACCGATGACGATCACCGGTTTGTTGTCGTTCTTCTCCCATGACATGTCTGGACTCCTGTCAGCAGGTAGTCGGCCGCGGAGATTTGAGCGTTGCTCACCGTCCATGCATGTTAGGAATTGCGCGACTATCCGTCTCTCCATCTCTCTCTGCGCGCTTTCTCGTTTCGGTGTAATGGCGTCAATTTCATCTATGAACAGCAGGCATGGAGCAACGCGCTGACGGCGACGACTATTAGCGCACTAGGAAGAGGAGAATATCATTCCACACGCGGCGTACCTTCGCCTCCTCGAACGTATCCCTCAGTGTCTTCTCAGATTCTCCTGACATACCCGAGACGACGGAGGGCGCCGAGATGTTAATGAATGGAACACCGAGTTCCTACACAACCGTCAGACAAATAGAGGGAGATTCCGTGAATGCATGACGTACTCCGGCGATTGCGTGTGCGAGCAATGTCTTGCCGCACCCGGGAGGGCCGTGCAGCAGGACACCTCTGGGCGGCTGCACTCCGGTATGTAGATAGATCTCAGGGTGGCATAATGGCATGGCAACCAGCTCGAGCATCTTCTCTATACATTGGTCCACGCCTCCTAGGTCTGAGAGGCGGGTTGGTGGAGGGGTGTAGTCCTTCGAGATTCCGCCGGAAAGCTTCGCGCGTTTGCTCCCTTCCTCCCCTGGCAGCCTTGAGGAGCGTAGCTTCCGCTTCGTACTCACAGGCTTTCCATCGCTCGGCCCTGGCGCGTCGAGTTCAGCTGCAGGCGTCTCAGGCGCGGATGCCGGTGCTGTGGCAGCTACGGAGGACTCCGCGACAGCGTTCTCTGCGCCAGCCTCGTCCGTAGGGGGTGCAGCAGTCGGCGTGGTCGATCCCGACGCTGGCAGCGATGTAGAGTTCAGATTGAGCTTCGCCCGCCTATGTGTCGACCATAACCCCTGCATAGAGCGGTTCAGGGCGTTCGAGCTCTACCTAGATACATGTGAGCGGAAAGCGGTCTTCGCGCAAGCATGTGTGACGCACAGAAATCTCCATTTCCCCAACCCAGCCAATTATTGCGCGACAGGCTGACGGAGGAGGCAGAGATGACGAGAACAAACGGGGGTGCAGGTGATGGACGGACTGCAAGACGCTGCAGCACTTGTGGGAGAAAACTTGTAGGCGCCCACACTGCGACGGAGCGCCCATTGGGAGACGGGCGCTCCGGGCCATAATCCCACCTTGACCTTAACCCTCTACAGAGAAAGTACTCTCAGTACTGCTCGCCGCACGGTGCTCACAAAGCTGCAACCTGTTCCTTGCGCTTTTGGATGGCCTCTCTCGAGGGACCAGCACGTCTATGCTCTCGTAATCTATCAGTAACATCTACAATTCGCCACCGCCTTCCGGCCGTGTGGTTTGGGAGTCGCCCGGGAATGGCCCGAGACCCATGGTCGAACAGATCTAGATGCACCATGACGAAGAGTTGAAGCTGATGTTCTATGCTCACCTTTTTTCTGGTCATAACTTACTTCAGGATGATAGAGCCTGCAGTCATCTCAGCAGTCCAATGCGTGAGAGCACCCAGTCAGGGCACTGGACACAGCAGCGCCGGTACCATCAGAGGTGAGGACGCCGACCCAGTGCGAGTATACGGTATAGTAGCGCTGTGGTGGGCGAAACGTGATATAGGGACGAAGCCGATAGATGTCGAAGAGCTTCCAGGAGATGCATATGGAGAGTACAGGCGGTGCGATCCAAATTTGGGCCGCACTGTATACGGCGCCGCGCCCGTCATGCCACAATGATAACTTACCGGGTGCTAGGATCCTTCAACAGGCCAAGAAGTCGAGAAGGAGGTGCCCTTAGATGTCTGTCTCCTCGAGGTACGCCCCCGTACTTCCCTTCGCGATGGTAACGTCTCAGTCGACTGCATTATCGAGACAGCTGGACTCGTATTCCATGATGGTCAACGTGATACGATTCAACGTATCTGGTTCTTGGAGCGCCGTGTACACAACCCTTGTTGTAGTCAACAACGAATGGGACTATGGATTGTGCTCAGTGATATATGGAGGAACGCGGGGTATAGATGCTCTGTCGTATCCCCGAATGTCCTCGGTATGAACTCCTCCATGCCGCTCTCTACTAGTCGTCTTCCACCCACCGTTTCGCTTGGGCCCGCCCCTGGTGCCTATCTCATTTGCACCTTCCTCGGACTGATGTGCGTCTTCGAATGTTTCCCCTGTCACACCTGAGTATACTCACTCGACATGAAGCTCGTACGGCATAGCGTTGCACCAGATATACCGATACACCCGTATTCACAGCTCGGACCCGTATATCATCAAGTGCTACGTGAGTGGACGCGCTCGCTTGATTGCAGTCGTACTGAGTGCGCACCGGTCAGGTGGTCATTCTTGGGTGAATACCAGCCATCGAATGAGCTGCAGCGGTCGCTCATGTCAACACCGGCAGTGTTTTGGATATGTTCCATACCGTGCTGGCGGTTCATCTGAAGTGAGCGCTATTTTCGCAGAGATGTATCATGTCGCGCTTCGCTCATCCTTTTCACGTGAAGCTACCGACATCTTGTCACCGACTACTTCCAGCCCACCAATTTGTCTCAACCCGTATGGTGGGCACCACGCTTGAGACAGTGACCTTCTAGATCTAACCGAACTTCCCGTAGGTCGCTGAGTGTACGTCACCCTATACGCGTGTTCGTGAAGCTCAGTTGACGTGGATATCTCGACAGGTCCAACCGCTCGTCATAGTGCGAATCGTCCTACGAGTGGTGTATATCAGGCCCAGGCTCACCTCGCCGTCGACAGGGCGTAATCCTTGTTGTCTGCCAGATGTAAGTGCTGGACAGCGCATCTCTCCAAGTCCCTGCTGACAGTACTCCAGTTTCTTCGCCGCACGCGTCTACCTCCGTGAGCGGCTCACTCCAGCAGCACGGACCACCTGCTGACTCGCGCTCTACAGTCAGTAAGAAGTACAGGATTATCGTGGCACTCGTCGTAGGTTACACCTGAATAGTCCATAATGTTTGAACTCCATTCACTGGCACATGCAACAGTGTATCTTGTCGCTCGCCATACTCGGTGAGTACGCTGGCTCCACAGACCCGCCGTATCCTCCCAGACGTGACTGAGTGTGCTTTATGCAGGCTGTAGTACAGGTGAGCCTCATTGACGGTTCCACACAAATCACAGTTGACCGCTTCATAAACATTGTGTTCTTTTCAGCTTTCACCGTGAAAGGGCACGTTCATTCCGCCTGTACTTCTACTTTCGGCTCATGATCCGACGACAAATCCGCCCAGATTCACCGTCGACGATGTCAACGACCTGAATCACTACGCTGTAAATATCACGCTGGGACTTCTGGGCGCAGCTGACGTATTGGGGCTGCCAGTCACTCCAGTCTGCTGGATTCGGAGCCACGATCGCGGCGGACGTCATGCTGACCTCCGTGCTCATCCTCGCGCTCCATCGCAGTAGAACGGGCTTTACGCAGTACGTCCATGATTCCATGTCACGTAGCGCCCCTGATGGCTGTACTCATCCGCACCATGTCGCTGCAGGACTGACTCCAAGATCGACGTGCTCATAGCATACGCCATATCCACTGGTACGGGCTCGACGCTGAACCGTTTGTCTGAAGAGCATAGAAGGCTGACCGTAGGAGTGATACAGGTCTCATACCCGTGTGAGCTCGATGTGCAGTGGAGGCCAGCAGACCAACTGATTACATCGCTACGCTCCTAGCATATTTGCTGCAGTGTGCTTCATAACGGTAAGTGATCCTCAAGATACTACGCCCCATTGATTGCTGAGACCACCCGCTTGCAGGCTATCGCTGATCCAGGGAATCTACTCTTCGGCGCGCTCGACTTTGTATGCACGAAGAGTGAGAGGTGAACAGTTCTGACCGAGATGCATACGCTGACGGGTCATCAGTCTACGTCAACTCCGTATTGGCTGCGTAAGTTGCTCTATGCCCAGTCTGCACGGAGCACCTGCCTCAACGTATTCTCCACCACAGGCTCAACTTACGACAGAGCCTGAAGGCCGACGAGGGAAGCGGCCGTGACGCTGGCGGGATGAATCTGTCTGTTCTGCAGCGCCGCTCCAGGGTCGTCAACGTGGTGTCATCCTCAGTGAGTGCTCGCGCTTCCATCTTCTCCAAGTCCTCGCGATGACGCACTGCATGGGTACCTGTCCAGGGCGCGTCCACGGATGCGGGCTCGAGCGTGATAGATATCAAGATGGGCGGTGAGATTAGGTTGGGAGGCTGAGGATGCACTGGTTGCGTCCCGGAGGTCGGATGAGCAGGGTGAGGTGGCGATGGTGGCATTTTCAGGGTTGAGGCGATATGTAGCCCTATACTCGTTCAGAATCTGGGACCGGAGTGCGGAATTGTGAGTCGAGTAAATGAGTGCTGGACCATTCCATCCGCCCCGCATGTACTAGTAATGTGCACTTGGCATACCAGGCATACCGCAGACCCCACATATGAATCATAGTACAATGCGCTACAATCATACAAATCACGAAGTCTGTGGCACCGCGGACCCGCGGTAGCCAGAGCGATGCATCAAGCATGGCTGAGAAGTCAAACCGCTGCTGTTTCCAGGGGCATAGCGTCCGTCCGTGATGATAACGGAGAAGGAGATGCGAGAGGCGCCTGAAGGTATTTCAGTGGATGGTCCTAACCACAATACGCTTCAGTGATTGCCTGACCTCGCGATATTGCAGTCGCTCTTGCAGCGTAAAGGTCGGGCTCGGCTGAACCATCGAGATAGGGAGCGCCCGACTCGAGGAACCCAACGGGCTAATCAACGTGTTGCAAGGTATTGCAGTGATCGCGCGTTCCGCTAGGTGTTTTCGAGCATTCAGGCTGCTTAGGGATCAGAGCGTGCAGCTCCCGAAGCTAGCACTCGCACTTACGCGGCGAGGAGCGAGTTTGCATACACTGAGCTCATTGGGCGTCAGAGTGAGTACGTCGAGTTATGCTTGAATTGGGCGTACTCACACTTTGTAGAGACTATTCCGAATGCAGTGTATATGAGGTTGCTGGGCCAGAAAAGAGACTATGCAGCGGTGGGATGTGAGCAGCAAACATCGATGAGCTAGGAGGGCACTGACGAAGACCAAGGACAGGAGGTCGACTAGGCTGAGTACGAATTATGGTCAGACAACGACGGGAAAGGGTACCAAAGTGCGGTAGCTGTACCTCGTCAAGAGCCCTGTGTCGCCTATAAATGTCCAGTTGAACTTCTCATGAGGCAGACCACGTACCAGTGGAGATAGTATAGAGAATCAAGATCTCGATGACCGTGCCCAGCCTGTCAAGAGGACAAGATGTGTGAGGCTCTCGACCAACATACGATACACATCACATACCGCTTCATTCCGACTGCGTTGCGTCGCAGTACCACCACGAGTACGCCCGCAAGTAAGATGTCTGCACAAGCAGCCATAGCCGCTCCGGCAGAGATGAGCCACTGCAGATGGTGAGCATGCGTCTCGGGAGTTTCTTCCTGACCAACGCACCGTAGAGCTCTGGAAATGGGTGAAGGCGGGAAACTCGAACCTGGTGATAAATGTCAGCTCCTATCAGCACAGCGAAAATGAGGGAATGGTGTGTACGCCTGTACGGTTGCCGCTGGCGAATATATCAGAACACCGGGCCGTGAGGAGGGCAAGGGCAGCATTGACTCACCCGTGAAGAATCCTGGACGTTTTCATATGCGGTCATCAGGTGTCAATGTACCAACAAGACTAGCAAGCTCCTCACCGAGTTCTCCAATCAGCAGGAGGCACTGTGTCAGATATCAGAGCTTTTCCATGATAAACCAGGGCATTGTTATATGACATACAGTGAGCAGTACTAGCAGTCGGAAGGAACCTCCGCCGACTGGTGCAAGGATGGAAATCAGTGTCTCGACTAGCACACTCGCACACTAGAGCCGTCGACGTACGCAGGTACACGCGACGTGCGAAGTAACTGCAGAGACACGACTTTTGTGAGACGATGTCCCGACGGACCATGCATATCTTCCCGGTGATCTAACCTTTGACTGAGAATGATGATGACACCCTGACGCACAATGCATAAGAATGGTCGGCTATGAAGACCCAAATGAAAATGCCTTACGGATACGAGTGTCAGGAGCTATACATGCGACACTGAGCTTTCCATGCAATGTCACTAAGAGGTGGATCGGTGGCGAACTCACATCCAGAGACCTGCAATCAGCGTGGGTGCTACAATTAGCCATCTCGCAGGCGGATATATAGAAGTATAGAAGTCGCAAGGAGGCTGCTGACCAGTTGCCTTGTTTGAGGGCCGGAGGATAGTTGTAATTTCCTATGAGATAGACGTAACTGTACCAGGAGCGCTGTTATGTCAGTTGTCGAGCAGGTACCCCCAAGTTCGTCTCTTACCAAACGTGGGAGCAAAGCATGATGTGGAAGGTCTCGAGAACACTAGCTCGCACGTCGCGCGATGATGTGAGCGTCGCGTCGCGTCGCGTCGTGTGCGGTGAGAGGCAACACTTACAACAACGCGGTAACCTGTATATAAAGTCAGCATGTCGGCAGGCATTGGAGCATCCACAACCAACAAGTCGGCTTACCAAGAGTCTTTTTGTATGTTCATCCTCCGGGTATGTTCGAAAGTACTGGTATGTCTGGTGGACTGTCATTCCATACAACCTACAGCCCGGATTAGTGGTATCGCTCGCCGGTGTGAAAGCTTAGTCCGTACATTACCCCCACAAGCGTTCCGATTAGGAAAGCACCAAATGTCTCGTCAATGTTGATGCGAGGAGGGACAACTCCAGATGCAGCGGCCATGGCACAGGTGGAGCGGCGATAGAGGTTTGGGGAGCACATGGTACACTCAGCCCCGGTTGATACTTATGGTAGTGGGATGTATCGCAAAGTGATGCAGAGCACGGCCAAAAAGAAGCAGGTGCTACCAACAGGATGGATGGTCGTATCATAGATGGTTAGTCAACGCGAGCTGATAGTTCATAGCTTCTCACTTCCATGCTCGCACGGGCTCCGGGGCCGTTACTGCTTACAGTTCCGCCGACCGTGTTGAACTGCCCCGGAGGACATTGTGGCAGTTTATGAATGGGTTCGAAAGTGTGAAGCAACATGTACGTACGCCAGGATGTGGTTGATATTCGAGCACTCGCAGAGGTGAGCCAGTGGCAGGGATAGAGTTTGTCGTGACTTCGCGAAGCTGAAGGCGATGGCATATCGTGGGCCGCGGTGTCCACATCCGCGATATGTCCGTCAGGCAGCAATCATGAGAGCAGTGGACCTACCTCAGGCCTGGTGGTAACCGCACAGCTTGTCTCCGAGCTCAGTTCCAGTAGGTTGTCATGTGCGCAAGAATGTCCCAGAAATCCTGAGTGCCCCCGATGTGTACGTCGGAGAGCATCGAACGGTGACGAGGGTCCGTTGTCCTGCTACCGCTCTTGTCACTGCTGCACGAGGACTTAGCCTTTTGGCGTATGCGCCCAGTTTTGGATGGTTTCCAAGTCTTGAATATACTTGAATCGGTCTCCGTGCGCTGAGTCGTACGTCCTTGCTGTGGATCCACGTGATTAGTCGAATGTCCCAATACAACACCTACATATCTACAACGAATTAGCCTCCAGTAGTGTAAATCTAAGCCATGCATTCACGCAGGCGCGTCATATGCGACTCGCGTCGCTTCACGATGTCCGCGTGCACGATCGTCCCTCGAAGGTCCGCTTCTGCCTGCAACAAATATCTGTGGATCGTTCAAGGAGAGACGCGGGAATGCATACCTGGAGAAGTTTGTCCGCTTCCCACATGCGGTTCGGCAGGCTTTCCAGTGCGACGTACACAGCCGGGATAGAAGAGCAACGCATGAGCTCCTGTTCGTTGGTACGTAGGATAGCGAATGCGATGCGGAAGAGAACATCGACGCCGTCGACCATGAAGACGTCCCATACACGGAACAAAGTCTGAGTCGCACGTAAGTACTGCGTTTACCGGCGCCACGGTATGGACTTACCTCGACCGGAAGGCAGTCGGTAAACAACGAGAGGAACCAGGAAAAGCAGATGGCACCCAGGTCAATGCCAAGCTCGGTCAGGTGAGCGGATAGCTTTGGCATCAGGTCCTGGACATAGTCGAGGAGAACAAGAGGACACGCCCGAGAGCTCAGCAGAGATGGCGAGAAGAAGTCCTCCGGCAGGATGCGCTCAATTATGGCAGCAAGCACCCAGAACGCCTCTTCTTCGTCGGCGTGCACAAGAAGGAGCGTTGAAGTGATGAGATTCATGCCCTGACAATATCCAACGGCTGGATTACGCCTGAAACGTATATGTCAACTAAGACCGTTATGGAGAGGGGCGCTGGACTTACTTGCTGTACGCGATGAGGACACGGCGTAGCTTCTCTACGCCAGCACCTGTCCGGCCGAAGAAGATGTTGAGAGGCATTGTCCTACACACGTCCTTCTCGATCTCCCGGACGACGCTGCTCGTGGTGTCGCACTCAGCTAGCAAGTCGGCGAACACGCCGGGCTCGCGCATGTCCAGGGCCCCGCTGCACTCCAACCACGCCTTCGAGCGATACGCGAGGGGTATGCCGTTTCGCACGAGACGATCGAACTCCCTCTTCTCATCCTTGCGAGAGGAGAGGCCGAATTGAGCGAAGCCAATCAAGCCCTCACTGTGCTCGAGCTCCTCGGCTTCATCAGTCGTTCCAAGCCCCAAGAGCTGTGCGGCACCGCCACTAGACGCTGCGCTGCGGTTCCCCTGGGACGACTTGCTTGCGACGGTCTTGCTCCGATTCTTCAGGAACTGGTCCCACTCCTTGCGTTGCGCAGCTTGCCGCTGATCGTGAATGTCCGTCAGTTGCAGAAGCAACCGCCGGATGGTGTTCACGCAGACGTGTCGAGGTGTTTCCGAGTCGACAGAGAGCACAGAGGATGTCGATCTGGTCGTCGTCGTGCTACCGCTCAGGATGGTGGACGTGCGTTTCCTTGCTCGTGAGGACGCGGGAGATGCCCCCCGTGATCGCTGCGGTGTTGCTGAAGTGTTGTCGACCGCAGGCGTGCTGCGCATTGTAGGACGGGTGCTGGCAGAGTTGATGCTGACGGTGTCTGCCCCGTCATCTCCGTCGCAGTCACAGGGCTCCTTGACGATTTCGATAGAGTCGGCCGAAACGTCCTCGTCCTCCTCTGGCCAGCTGTTGTCCTCCCTACGGTCTGCAACCTTGATTCCAGTCAGACAGGCCGGCGCCGTGTTCTTGCATTCCCTGGCACGTAGCAACAGCAGGACGTCGTAGCGGGACACGTCGTATATGAAGCCAAAACGGTCCGTCAAGCCTTCATGACTACGATCATCCGCATACGCTGATAGCGAGGAGGCGTTGTCGGGGAGTGCGATCGAGAAGTGGAAGTCGCGGGCGGTGAGGGGTGTGTAGTGCCGCGAGAGGTACTGCGTGGGCGGTTTTGCATGGCCAGGGATGATAGACTCTAGGGGTACCGAGCCCGGTTTGTTCGCGGATGACATCGTGGGCGGTACAGCAGAGCTCGCGCCCTGAGGTGCGTCAGCCGCGGCGCTCGCCTGTGACCCGTCCGTTGCGGTGACGGGCTTCTTCTGCTGCTGAGCCACGAACGAGCCAAAGAGAGGCGAAGCAAAGGATGGCAGATTGACGCTGGGCTTGCGACTCTTTGGTGCACGACGTCCCATCTGCGCGGCACTCAGCGTGCGTATCGCCATAGGAGTCGCATCGTTGTCGACCACAGGAGACGCTCGAGATTCCGCCTTGTCAGACGCTGTAGGTTTTCGCTCCTTCTTCTCCTTAGGCCGTTCCCGGAAGTCCAGCTTCTCCTCCCGAGCATTTCGAATCAGCTCGAACGCCATCTGAGCGATGACGGGACTCGTTTCCCGGCCCTGGTCTGCGAGAATGCTACTCGGATCTGAAGTCATGACGCGCGTTGCCTGCACGATGGCGCGGAGAGAGGAGCCTTGTGGTGGCTTCTCATCCGGCAGATTCACGCTCTGTGAAGGCGACAGGAAGTTGCAGGGTGACGTTGTCTTCGGTAGATCGGAGGGTACGTTGGTGGGCGAGAGGAGAGGACTGCTGACTGGGGACACATGCGCGGACTTCGCAGTGGCAGTCTCCGGGAGCTCTGGAGGAGGTTCAAAGCCGGAAACGTCTGTAACCGACATGTTCCGCCGCTTCTTCACCACAGCGGTAGAGGCGCCCGGGTTGAGTATGGAGAACCCGAGCGTACCAAAGACGCTCTTAGTCGGCTTGCGCTTTGCGTGCTTATTTGGCGTCTGAGGAACGGAGGGCGCGGGGGAGATATCGTCCGCGGAAGGTTGTGGCGCCAGTGAAGGACTCTCTTTCAATGACTCGGAGCCATCGCCGTCGGACGAGAAAGGTATTCGAGGAGCTTTCGCCTTGCCCTTAACCCACCAGGTCCCCATCCACTCGCCAAAGGAAGGCCTGTCCGCTTTCAAAGTATCGCTCGTCGGAAGATCACTGGGGTCTTCATCTTTCGGAGTCTCGAGCGCACGGGTCTCGAGCACGGGCGATGCAGGGAGAGTATGCGCCGTGACAACAGTAGTCGAAAGCTGAGGCTGAGCGGGTACGAGCAGCGTGGAGGCAATGGGCGTAGCGTCGTCCTTCGGAACGCTGCGTGACAGAGGTACCTCGTCTTCAATAGCTTCTGTGAGGGATTCCGCTAGAGACTGGGGCCATGTGAGTCTTACTCTACTTGTAGCAGGAGGGAACACCACACGTACTACTGAGCTCTGCTGTCTCTGGATGCGGTGAACCTGATGTGTACTCTCATCGTCGTTTGGAAAGAGCGACTGCAAAACGCGGTTCGCGATGTCCTTCTCTGAAGGCTGCAATTCGCGCAAAAGCTGATTTACGCGCTCCTTACGCGCTGCCTCTTTCTGCAATAGAGCACGTCGATTCTCCTCCAACTCCTGCCTCGCACGCGTCAAGTTGTGTACCGCGGCCGAGAGAACCCGCATGATCGCGTAACATGGGTGGTCCGGAACGTCGTCGGTGGACACTTCGCCCGCATACTTGGACACAGCATTGCGAATTGCGTCGTCGGAGTATTCGTGCCATGACGCAGCCAGAATCTTGGAAGTAGTGGACGGCGAGAACGGTCCGTGGACTTGCTCGGGCAATGGGTCGTTCAGTAACTCGTATTTCAGGGTCGCGTTCGCGGCAACGTCGTCGCTGGACGATTCCACCACTATAAGCGGTGGTGGCTTCACCGACCTTGTCCAGTCTGCTCAGCCCATAAGCTCGGCGTGTATGGGCTCACTCACCTACGGCTGCTCTTGCCGTACCCGCGCACGCTGCCATCCCAGTTCGCACTCGTATGCCGCGTGTGCTCTTGAGCGGCGTTGTCAAGCTTCGCTTTGAGAGAGAAGTAGTCGGGTGAGGGCCGCGGACTCTCCTCGTTCGGCTTACCCCGCGACCGACGGCCTCGCGACGGCAACTCCTCCTGCGAGAGCGGGTGTGAATGTGCAGGGGTCGACTGCGAGGAGGTGGAGGCCATGTCGGTGGTGGCGGGGTATCGCTGGCCGTCGCCGTCGGCGACGAGGTCGTCGTAGTTGTGGTCTTCGAAACAGGCGGTAGTGGTGCAGATGTCGACAGTCGAGGATCGTCGCGGGGCACAGGACCGCGAGGGCCGGAAATTACGGGGTAAGTCGCTATGCCCATATACGGGCATATGGGGGGAGTTGTCCGCGAAAATGCCTCCATAATCATCTTGCTCTCGTCCATCGTCATCACCGACGCTCAGCTGCTGCCTGAATCTTTGGCACATTGTAATGGGGTGGTTCTCTAGCAACAAGACCTCAGAGACACCGGATCCGACTTCGAGAAAGGACCGCCAGCGGTGCTGGGACAGCCGAGACGCGTACTTCGCATGTCTTGACGCCGCCAACGTCGTGAAGCCTGGAGATGAGGGGGCTGCGTGCGCAGAGACCAAGAAGACGTACGAGGCTAATTGCGCGAAGAGTTGGGTGCGTTATGTCAAGCTGGCTGCAGGCTCCTATTGACGTCTCGAGGATACTCGCAGATCGACTACTTCAACAAGCGACGTGTGCTCGCAGAGCAGCAGCAAGGGGTTCTGACCCAAGCCAGGACGCAAGCTGAGTCGGCACGGAGTAGATAACCTGTCCGAAGCGGACGGAAGACGAAATCTCCTGCACGAAACCGTACGCCACCCCACGACCGCCTCATGGCATTGGCAATGCCTGTACCTCCGGACCCTCCTGCTACCGTACCTCCTGTTACCATCTATCAATGGTCTGCCCATAATCTGGCACTTGCCCACCATTTAAGTGCGTAGTCAGTCGCCATACTTCGTCTCCGCGTAGTGTTGGTACTCACCGCATCAGCGCAGTTGTTCTAATACACATTCACCGAATCATCTTCACCCGCGTGAGCACTGACAATCTCACAACGTCAAATTCGGTAAGCGCAGGTCTAGCAACATCCCAACCAAATCGCATAGCATTCCGGTCGTCCCACCTTGACGGTCAGAACGTGTCTGGCCCGTTCGAGGTACGCGACATGAAAGAGGCGTTGCACTCCTGTAAGGGGAATGCTCCTCGTTTTGGCGTTTCACGACCGCAAATCCATGCGGTGTCCCGGGCAGTTGCGCGTCGTCGTGACGTGCACATCCCGTTCATAACGCACCATTGTCCGGTGAACAGCCTCGGCGGCTGTAGTTCAGGCATTGCTTCCGCGCCCCTCGCACGTCGCTCATGCAGAGCGAGGAGTCGCGCATCTCGTCCAGACCCGCATCCAAGGTGTTTGCTATGGCCACTTGCGAACAACACTTGCTGCTGTTGCAGCATTTGAGCATAACGACATCTTTCGACTCGCATTCTAAGAAGACAATGGAATCGTAACCCCATCAGCTTCATCATGACACTTGACTGGCGAAGCTGATGCCTTCTCACCACCAGACCCTTTGAGAGCACCACAATGCCCGATAAGCGAGGAATGCAATGTACGAAGGTGTGCGTGGTTGGCTGTGTGCGGCATCGCGCAGTGGACTGGACATCTTACGGTACTCTCGGACATCGTATCGCCTGATGTGATATGGTTGGTCCGGGGCCGGTGGTCTTTGCAAAGCATTCGCGAACCATCCTCCGGGCCACACCTTCAAGATCGAAGCTCCCACCAGCACAGGTTTCCCCAGCCCCTCAATGAGGCCCGCCCCCAATTTGACGACATATAAGACTCATGTCGGACCCGCCGAGACAAGCATGTCTACTGCTGCAACTCCGCCGACATCGACACCGACGTCGACGTCGCCGCCCGCGCCCCCGAGCATGAGCCAGTCGAGCGTCCTCTCCTTGAGCCTCATGGCCATCACGTCAAACGCCAGCCGCACTGGCAGGAGGACGTCCATGATCACGCTTCCGTCGTCGCCGATGTCGGTCACTGCCATGTGCGAGGCGCCCTCCTCGAGAAGCCCGTCTCTAAAAGCTCTCAGGAGGGCTTCGAGCTATCATCCCTCCCCTAACTCGTCCTCCAACCCCCGCCCGATGCTCTCCAAGATCAACACTACTAGTCTCCAGTCCCCCGACAGGCCGCCGCGCCGCCCATACGGCCCTCGATCCGCCGTTTCTCCGCCTATTACTCCCGCGCGGGGGGAGAGCAGGACGCCAGTCGTCGACATCTGGAAGTCGAAAGCTGGCCCATCTACGATTCGGACATCGCCACCGCGGACCTCATTACCTGAGTATGTCTCCGCCCACCCTCGCGGGGAGCTCATCCTTGAATTTGGTTGACAATCGGCCTCGTTTATAGCGACGCCGACGCGGAGGCGGACCCGCTCTTCAGCATCCTAGGCGATCAGGGCATCTCGCATGCGCCGAAATGCTACCGACTGAAGATCGTCGACATGGACCCGCCGTCATCTGAGGATGAGAACATCCTCGACTCGTTCTTCTCCTTCACCGCCTCACCTGTGCAGAGCCCGTCCTACTCTGTCACTTCCTTCCATGCACGGCAACTCCATCGACCGACTCCCCTCACGCTTCCCCTCCCCAGTCCGACATTACTCAGCCCCGTCAGCCCAAACGTCGTGATACGAGAGTATGGGAACGGGGACAAGGTCGACCGGTGGATCCACAGCGGTGGGCTGGAGCCGCTGCAGACACCGATGCTAGTCGAGGACTCGCCTCACGAGTTCTGGGACAACGGTGGACAGTCCGATTGGCGCGAGGTCGTAGACCGCTATCTGCAGCATGAAGATGGGGAGGTCGACGATCCACAC
The DNA here is from genome assembly GCA_022385765.1 of Trametes cingulata. NCBI lineage: Eukaryota > Fungi > Basidiomycota > Agaricomycetes > Polyporales > Polyporaceae > Trametes > Trametes cingulata. Next base: position 98,661 of record MU278005.1, read on the forward strand.
TATCCGCCGACACCTGTGGGAGAAGGACATGACGGCCCTGCGAACTTTCTGAACTGCTAGGAACTTGCCCCAGTCTGGACTTGGGCTCTGTCGGTTCGATGGACCTCCCAGTTGATCTACGGGTTATGGGAATGACGCTCTCTTGGGACTGCAGTAGCATCGTTTCATCTGTTTCGTCATTTGTTGTGTACGTCATGTATCATCCTATCTATACGCATTGGACTAGAGTAGGTCGGAGGGACTATCCGGGATCTGGGGTTGTGCACTACGTATTACACTTCGAAAGCTACTGGACAACGGAGTTTGAAATCTTGTACGGATCCACGAGTTTTGAGAATGCGTTTCTGCGGATTCCTCACCACGACTAATCCTGATGGCGTGAGATTCCCTCTTCCGTCGAGGTCGCAAGTTCTTGCACACTGGGGCGGGAAGGCAACACAACCACGAACGAATCGAGATTCGGATCTGACGATGCAGCATGCTCGCTTATGGGCGCTTCCCCTCTCAGCAACTTTGTGGCATTCTCACCACCTCCCGCATCCCCCTCCGTCTGTTGTTTGGATGTTCATTCTGCTAGCTGACTCGTCCGACATCAACGCTCGTCCTTGATTGTTGAACTCGTCGCCTATACAAACCTCGCGCTAGACTCATTCCGCTCGAGAGGACACCCACCCCATTCCCCGTCCCATCCACCCGCGGACCCGGTGCAAGTTACGCCGCCGCAGGTCGCACACCCACTGCACACCCCCATCACAGTTTCGTGCATCTCCCATGGTCCGATTCAAAGTACGCCATCTTCTCCTCCTTTCCAATACCTTCCGCCGCCCCTCTCACAACGCGTGCTGTGGTCACCCACCCCGCGTAGAACCGTTGGCTCCTTGTCGAGTTTCTCCCCGTTCCCGCGCCCGTCCCAGGGCGCGCTTCTGCCGCGCAACAAGAGATCACGAGCAAGCAGATATGGGCCGCGCTTAAGCAGAGCGTGATCACGCATTTCGGGGACACGGGCTGGGGCGCGGTCGGGTCTTCCTTGACGAGTACGTCCGCTGTTTGCATGCTCGCGTCGTCCCCACGTTGAGTCGAGTCGCGTCTGGGTTGTAGTCAAGTACTTCTCCCCGCGCACGAATCTGTGCATCATACGCGTCGCGAGGGACCCGCACAAGATTGCGTGGGCGAGCGTCACCCTCATGAACGCCATTGACGGGCGGAGGTACATCCCGCACGTCGTCCACGTCTCCGGTAAGTTCTGCGTCCCCATGGCTGTGGAGAATGCTTGACTGAGGACTGTGTTGCTCGCGTCATCGCAGGGACGATCAAGCAGGCGCAGCTCGCTGCGATCCGTCACAACCGCGAGATCGTCGCTCGCTACCGGGCTCGCGCGAAGCTGCCGGGTATGTTTGGCCATTTGTCCGGATGCGACATGACCAGCTGAACGTTTCTCGCTAGCCGGATACCAGGACTCCTACGAGGAGTACCTCCAGACGAGCGCGCAGGAGATCGAAGCACTGCAGGACTAGTGATCACAGCATACAGGTTCGTCCTTGTCCCCGATTGACTTCGCTGCTCAACAGCTTACATGTAACATGTTCTAAATCCAAGCATTCCCTCATAGCTTCGCCTGCGCCGCCACCATCGCCCCCGCCCTTCCACCCTCCCGCTCCACCGCCTCCTGCGCCGCCTGCCAGCTCTCCGCCCACTCCACCATCGCGCTCACGAGCCGATCCACCTCCTCCCGCTCATTCAGCGCATGCAAGCACACGCGCACCCTGTCCGCGCCCTTCGGGACGGTCGGCCACGTGATCGGCCGCGCATTGAGCCCGCGCACGCGCAGGTGCGCAGAGAGCGGGCGCGGGTGCGGGGTTAGGACGGGGATGATGGGCGTCGGGAGGCGCGTGGGGTCGCGGCACGTGTAGGAGGTGGAGAGGTGCGCGGGGAGGGAGAGGAGGGAGGCGGGGATTCGATGCGTGGTGAGCTCGTGCCGGAGGGAGGTGGTGAGGTGCGCGCTGAGGCTGAGGAGCTTTGCGGAGAGCTGGGCGAGTGTTAGTGAGCTCAGGGCGAGGAGAGGAGAGGAGATGGGGCGCATACCTTCTCAGCTTCGCCACTCTCGAGCATGTCGAAAGAGCACTCTGCCGCGATGATGTTCGCGTTGCTCAGAGACGTCGTGTAGATGAGCGAGCGCGCGTAGTTTAGGAGGTAGTCGCGTACGAGCGGCGTGACCAGCAGTACCGCTAGGGGACAAAGTCTCAATCACGACTCCACAAGCTAGACCATACGGACGTACCTCCAGTAGCTGCGAGTGCCTTGCCAAAGGTATGCAGACGTGCAAACACTCGGTCCTCCAGACCGAGTGCTGCGACGAGACCTCTTCCTTGGGGACCATACACGCCCGTCGAATGCGCCTCATCCACGATCACGTACCCATTCCCCTGCGGGAACAGCTCCTCCACAGTCTCGACGATCTGCACGAGCGGTGCGATCGTGCCGTCCATGCTATACAGCGTCTCCACAGCAATGCACACGCTGTTCTCACCGCTCACCAACCCCGGCCTCTCACCCAAGAGCCGCTCGAGCGTCCCCCTCAGCGCCGGCACCGAGTTATGCTTGAACGGCACCCTCGCGTCCGCCCGCGACGCGCGCATCCCATCGTGCACCGACGCATGTATATGCTCGTCATACACCACCACGTCCCCCGGCTGCGGCACGCTCGCGAACAGGCCGACGTTCGCGTCGAAGCCGGAGTTGAAGAGCAGCGCGGCGGGCGCGCGGAAGAACGCGGCGAGGCGCGCCTCCAGGGCCGCGTGCGCGTGGCCGTTCACGAGCAGGCGCGAGCCGCCGGAGCCGAGCACGTCGGGCGCGGCGTGCAGCTTGGCGAGGAAGCGCGCGCGGAGGGCGGGCGAGTGCGCGAGCGAGAGGTAGTCGTTGGACGAGAAGTCGGCGAGGTGCGCGTCCGCGGAGGGGTCGTAGAGGCGCCGCCGGATGAGCCGCTTTTCGCGCGAGGCGAGCGCGGCGGAGAGCTTGTCGTTGAGAGACATGGATGGGGGGAGGTGGGGAGGGTGGATGGGTTCCGGATGGTGAGGAGAGGAAGAGGACTGCTCCGCTCTACCGCCTCAAGACGTTCAGTAGCTTCGAGGTATACGCTTCTACGCGTTTGCCCTGCTGAGATACGAGACCGAAAGTCAGTCAAACATAGTGCACGGCCTGCTACACGCTACGCACCTCAGGCTGTTGCTTGTGGTGCGACGTCGAGGTCCAACGAGGAGGAAGAGGTAAAACCCCAGACTCCGACTTTCGCGGATTATGGGGAGCCCCCTCCGCGCAAGATCGGCGCCCGATCCGATCTGTGGCAAAGAAGCGCGGTACTGTATGCACCTTTGCCAGAAGCGGCCACGGCCCACTGCGAACTTCAGCAGCTTGAGAAGACGGCCCGGGACTCGTGCTTTTTGATTCGTACGTGTTCGGGGATGTTACTTCTGCTGGTAGGACGCGTGTATTGATCTGACCATCAGACCTCTGAATCAAGAGCGAGCAGACTGCGCTCCTACCCTTGCGCAGACTCACGTTTAGTACAAAGCCGTAATCATCCTGCACAGCATGTCAACGGGGAAAAAGAAGCATATCACTCGCAAGGTAGCGTGTCTTTCCCGAAAGGAAGTATGTAGACTCGCCGGAGCCCGCATGTATGCTGTCGGCGATGGATATAGTACAACCATTGCTTCGTGACTGGAGACGAGAAGAAGCTCTCCAGCTGCTCACGATGCAGGGTATGCTCTAACGACGCCGCACATCCTTGACCAGAGAACCTGATTCTTTGTCGTAGGCAATGACATACTGCTCTAGAGAGTGCCAAAAAGCCGACTGAAAGGTACGCCCCCCCCCCGCACCAGTCTTTCAACCCCACCCACTCACGCGCCCCGTCCCCGTCCGCAGAACCACAAAGGCGCGTGCCAGAACAACGACCTGCTCGAAACCCGGCTGCGCGCGCACGAGAACACGCCCGCGGGCCTGCTCGACCGGCTCGTCCTCGTCGACGGCACCTCGCTGCACTCGCTTGAAAAGCGGGTGCGCTTCCACAGCCCGACGCTCATGGCCATGGCCGCGACCGTGCACGCGCTCCGCCTCCCCGCCTCCGTCGCGCGCGCCCGCGAAGTTCTTCCGCGTGCTCGACGCGGCGGGCGTGCCGTGGGAAGCTTCAAGAGGCGGCGCGCAGAGGCCGGACGCGCCGTGGCCGCGCAGCTCAGGGCGATGCAGGATGATAGTGAGCGGATGGGGCGCGGCGGCGATGGTGGAGTGCCCGTGCAGACGGTGCCGTTTGGGTCGATGCGGGAGATCAGGGAGAGGGTGGCAGGGTGCGGGAGGACTGGAAGAAGCAGGTGTTGAGCGCGCATGTCGAGCTGGGGAAGAGGACGCGGATGGGGTAGCGGCGAGCGCTGCGGGATGTTGGGAACGCATCTTCGTGAAGCCGTGCGAGGGGTGGTCTCGTATGTGGTGTATGTCTACCATAGCCACGTACTACTTACTTCCATGCTCCGCTTTCTGAGACGGCAAACACTGATACCTTATGTCCGAATCACTCCTCGAAACTCGCAGTGGTGCATCGCTCCCGTTCTGCATCAAGCAATGTCCACTTATCAGTCGAAGAAGTCGACCTCCTGAACCGAGTATGTACCATGTCTGCCTACTCAGGCCTCCGGAGCCGGACATTACATCCGCCCCCTCCATCTCACACGGAACACACTGTGAATCCATCTCTATAGCAATCCTAGCACACACCACCCCTTGCCCTCCCCCCACCCACCAGCAACAGACAAGAATCAATCCGACAAGAAATCGACCTCCTCCTCGATGAGCAGGTCGAGGAACTTGAAGAACGACGCGGCGGGGAAGCCGACCACGTTCTGGTAGTCGCCCTCGATCTTGCTCACGAGCATCCCGCCGAGGCCCTGTGCACGCCCAGCGCGTCAGCGTCAGGTCCCGTACGAAGCGCAAAACACAAGGAAGTGGAGGAAGGAGGAAGGAAAAAGGGAGGAAGAAAGGGAAAGGGAAAAGAGGAAGGGAGGAAGAAGGAAGGGAAGGGAGAGGTACCTGGATGGCGAACCCGCCCGCGCGGTCGATGCCCTCGCCGCTCTCGACGTACGCCTCGAGCAGCGCGTTCTCGTTCTGCGCAAAGTGCACGAGCGTGCGCTCTTCTATTGACCTGTCCGCCGATCACTGTGAGTTATACTTTCGGGCCGGGGTGCGAGCCAGGGGACAGAGGTGAAAGGAGGTCAGGAGGACGTACTTGATCTTGTACCCTGGAGCCTCGAGGACGGGGAACACTACACCACCCACACAACATCAGCAACCTGCCATTTAAACATGAACATATGATGAGGAGTACGCACCGACGCTGACGCCGGTCACGACCTCGCACACGCCGCCGTTGAGGTCGAGCAGCATGCGCATGTTGTCCTCCTTGTCGCGCGGCTTCTCGAGGATGTCCTGCGGCGGGGGCATCTCGTCCACAAAGCGGGGCGTGCTGGACAGGCCGGGGGGTGGGTGTGTCAGGACGACGGTGTCGGCTGTCAGGTGGCTGGGTCAGTAAAGGCGGGAGATGGAGAGGGAGGAGGGAGCGGACCTGCGATGACGAGGTCTGGGGCATCGTCTGGGTTTTCTGTCTGAGAACCATTGTTAGGACGGTATCGATACTTGGCGGTAGAGGAGACCTACTACGAGGCGTTCATACACCTCTACAGCCTTGTGGGTGGCTGTTGCCACAGGATATTCATGCGGATCCTGGAAACCTCCAAAGGGCAACGTCTCCTCGAACGTCGAGGGCACGATCTCTGGTGAGAGCCCCTAGACGTGCCCATGAGCCATCGTATCGGATCAAGCTACACCGAGCAATTGCGTACGAAAGTCTGGAGGATCTCCCGCCTGCGGGGGCTGTTAGACGCCAGAATGACGCGTTTCCCGACGAGCTTCTCGAGCGCGGGGATCTTGAGCGCGTGCGGGAGGACGGGGTTGTGCTTGGGCAGCTCCACCTTTTTCGAGCTGAAGAAATTCATCATGGTCGTATACTCAAGCTGACCGCTAGGGACTCTGCGCTGGCGGATGGGACTGCTGGGTGTCGGACGCTCGGAGCGGGGAACGCTGGGAAGAGCGGTGCGTTGCCATATCCGGCGGCGTTGTGGCGTTTCGCGAAGGAGGGAAGCGCCCGCTCCGTAACTTCTCCTGTCTGCGCACGATCGCGTGCCGGCGGCGATCGAGTCCTCTTCTAGGCATAGCACTCCTCTCCTCCCATCCTCTAGACGGTGCAGCAGGTCGTTTGCTACATGTGCGAGATCCAGGCCACGCGGGAGACATGCTGCTCGGAGGACATCTCGCGCCCGCTCCAGCTGCGTCCGAATGCGGTGGAAGTATCACCTTCTGTGGATTGAGTTCGATGGGCATCAGGCCCGAACCCGCCCAAGAAGCGTCCTCTATTCCTTAGGGGCGTTTCATGTGAGCACCGAACAGGAGTTGCCCGCTCTCTGCGTGCGCATATATACACCGCAGCTGCTCGACGCGAATTTGACAACGCCCTCGTCCTCCCACTCGCCCACCCAAGCCATTCCTTCCTGCCCCATCTGAGCCACAGGTATGTCTCTTCGTGGTCGCGTATAGCGCGTCACTGACTGAGTATGAGTAGACACGATGGACAAAGCATCATACGCACAGCTCGAGAAGGCAGCCCCAGGCGAGGAGGGCGCACAGCCTGCGCAGCAGAGACCCCAGCACGGGCTGCGGCGTAAAGTCAGCCGTGCATTCAGCAGCTGGACGAGCCGCTCCGGAGACAGAAAGGAGGGCAGCACCGACAACGTCTCCCCGCCGCCTACGCCCCCTCTTCCCCCAGCGGCGACCACCATCGCGAGCAGGACCCGCGTCGGGTCGAGGAACGAGCTGCAGCGGGTCCCGGTGCCGCATACGCTGACGTACCCGCTTGTGAGGATGGACCCGGTGTTGATTGGGTGTTTCGTATGCTTGTGATCTTAGGCAGAGTGCGCGAGGTTGGCTGCGTTACCGTACAGAGAGCGGACGCTGCAGGGAATCCCGGGTTGTATCTTGACGCTCATTGCTATCTATTGTTTCTTACACTTTCTTCGCCTCACCTATCGGCTTTCTGCAGACTGAGAGGCAGGGAAGGTCGAGGCAAACCGAGCGTACTGAGACACGAGCGGAATCGAATCCTTTAAGAGCTCCATCGAGCTTGGGCTCGCGAGACAGCTCATATCAGACCGAGTGAAAACCTCGAACCCGAGGCAATTCTTCGAAGACCGATGTGAGTCCTCGCGCGGTATCGAGAATCGAGATATCGTCGTCGTTCCCTAGGGTGCGGAGGTATGCACGTCATTCGCAACGTTCACCAAGCCCCGGTGCTTGCCTCAACCACTGTTGGCGGGTACATGACGCAGGTGCTGTCCCCAGAGGCACGGCGGCTCATCTCCCAGGGCGGACCCGGGTCTCCTGAGACCGATTGTCTGCCTGCGCCCTGAAGCCTGAGAGAGACTTCTGAGAGCAGGGATGGGGAGGGTGTGGTAGGACGCACCTCCATAAGCCGTGCTTGTGCGCAGACGTTGACCGTCTGCGCTCTCGAGCGTACCGAACGCGAGGAGATGTCTCTATGGGTTGGTAAAGGCTTCGAACGGGATTTACCTAGTGCCGGTGATCAGCGCTTGTTCTATGAGAGGTTTCACGAAGCCTTGCGGAAATCACTGTATAACAACTGGTCAAGATCGACACTCGGGAGAACACGGCTGAGGAACACTTACTTCCGCCAACAGACGCAGAGGTTCCTCGAGACTGAGAGAACCGTAGAGCACAGGGAGCACTGTCGGTCATGTGAATAAGTCCTGGCGCGCAATGAAGACTCGAGGCGGCACGGGGGCGCACCTTGAGTGTTGAATCCGATGATGTCCGCAGAGTTCAAGGGTAGGAGCTCGGCGCTCGCCCCCACTACAGTACCACGATGGCACTCGGCGGTCTTGCGAAGCCGAACGCGTCCTGCTTGGTCGCGGCCATCGCAAGCGTGAATGCTGCAATTCCCCCGCACCGACGCGTCCTCTCAGCTCTTAGGTGAGACAATCTGGGACCACTCACATTCACCGTTCGCCGCGCAGTCGGTGACAACGTGCACACTGAAATTCCTCGCCTCCGTCTCGCTCCAGAGCTCCGACAGCGGTAACGCGCGCTCGGCGCCCTGGTTTCAGCGCAGGGTCGCGTGCGGCGGGGTTGAAGTCCGCTAGGAAGACGGTTGCGCCTACGTGGGTGGCGACCTGGAGGGCCTGATGCCCGACCCCGCCGACGCCGTAGATAAGCACGCCTTTCCTCCTCCCGCGGTGGAGCTGTTGGGGGATTCTGCGTCAGACTTGGCACGTGTTGGAAAGAGCGGAGAGGACGGGGAGGAGGTTTGCAGAGGAGTCATGTTTACGCCGGCGGGGTCGTATACAGCGTTGTAGGCAGCGATCTGGGGAGTCGCTGGTCACTGCAGTGATCTCAGGTTTCAAACCATCGGGCTGCGTGGAGCATATTCAGTGTCATATTCAGTGTGAATGTCGTGCAGTTCGGGATTGGAGAGCCTGAGTACGTACGAGCGGTCGTCGATGAACGCGTTCGACAGCAGCAACGTGTCGGAATGACACTCCTCGCACGCGGGGACCTTGAGAGGCACTTAGTTCGCGTTAGGCTAACACAGGGGCTAGTGAGAGTCGAGGAGGAGGCTTTGCTTTCTAGGGCGGTAGACTACGGTCCGCGTGGTGGTTGGGCTGGTCGGAGCAGTGGTGATCATGGTTGCGGATAGGATGGCAGGCGCGGTTCTGTTGAAAGCCGGTCAGCTACTGCGTGGTAAGAATATCATAGAAGAGGCTTTAACGTGCTCCATAGAGACCTAGGAGCCCCCCACAGCGAGTCTGAAGCTATGAGGTGCGCGGCTTCGATCACACTAACCTCGGTGTATGCGTCTTGTCCCTTCTCCACGCCGGGCGTGCAACGTCCTGGATATGCAGCTCACCAGGGGGCGCATACACCAAGATCACAGGGCCCGTACGGAGGGCCACATCTCCGGTGAAAAGGTAGGGACGTGAAGACCGACGATGCACAACGCTGAGCGAGCGTCCCGCGCGCGTGCAGCAGTACCGCCGTGGAGCACGCCTTCCCAGGGATGGCCCACAGGAGGAGATACGCATGATTCGCCTTGTCCAGTGGCTGGGAGTTGTGTGTGATGCAGCATGTAGGCTTGCGCGCATGGAGCGCGTCCATACGCCGCCCGTGCGGGAAATGGTTGGTAACCTTCGGCTTCGAAGTTCGTTCTTGAATACGAAGGCGTCTACAAACACGACCCCGACCTTGAGTCAATCAAATGGGGCTACGCCTGATGCAAGGACGGAGGCATGCTCTCTTGGGGACGGAGGTCCGGAGCGTGGCGGCGCTTGCGACTGCCCCTTCGCGAGGAGCACGAGAGGTGAGCATCACAGGAAGAGTACAGCCAGGGTAGCGCTTCACTATGTGCACTCTCGCTGCTAGGGACGCTGTGGGCTCGAACATATTCATTATGCTCAGGTCACTTAGCTGTCGCGCTCAGGCAGTCGCAGAAAACTTCAGTGATCTCGAGGATTGTCAGCAGCTCGGACAATGCATAGAGAAAAGAGAAGGCACCTCTCAATCCACGCCTTCGCCTTGTGTCAATGGCAGCAATTTCAGTGTCTGGTGAAAGGTGTTGATAGACAATTGGTTTCCGCCACCAGTTCCGACTGCAGATAGACACCGCAGAAGACATTCCCATCTGTGGTGAGGATGGTTGCTGAGGTCTCGCTTGGCGCACAGCAGGCTCAGGACGTCGGAACGGTCCGTACAGATTGAAAGACTTCTAACCCAAACTCATACAATCAGCTCGCAAAAGAAGAAATACAACGCTACCGTACAACATCAGCCCGCTCACGCAGCAAGCATCTCCTTCAACTCTCCGTTGTCCGCCATCTCCTTCACGACGTCCAGGCCGCCGACGAATTCGCCGTTGATGATCAGCTGCGGGAACGTCGGCCAGTTGTTCAGCACCTTCAGGCCCTGCCGCACGCTCTCGTCCGAGAGGATGTCGAAGCTACTGAACTCGACGCCCTGCGTGCGCAGCAGGTCCACGATCCGCCGCGAGAACCCACACCGCGGCTGCTCGGGCGAGCCCTTCATGAAGAGGACGACCTTGTCCTGTGTCATGAGCTTGTGTAGGCGCTGGTTGAGCTCCTCCGGGCTCTCCTGCTGCGTGGTGGGTGCGGCTGGTGTACGGTCTGTGTGCGATTGGGGGCTGATCGCTGAGGGCCCGCGTACGTGCGTCGCAATTGCTTCGGTGAGTGCGGGCGCATCTGCACCGGATATCCGCCCGAGGAGAGTATGCCCCTAGACATACATTCAGTACTGGTCTCGCGGCGTTTCCACAACATACTCACTCGGAGAATCACAAATGTTGGTACGGCCTCAACCTCAAACGACTCCGAGATGTCTGACTGCGTCTCCGCTTCCACCTGCGGATCAGGACCACCGATCAGTCTCTCCCGCTATACCCGCGCGCTGAATAGACGCACCTGAAGCACCAGCACTTGCGGATACTTCTTTGCCAACTCCAGCACCACCTCATTCATCTGTTTACACGGCTCAGCCCATGGCGCCCAGAAGTTGATCAATGAGACGCGATTGAGGTCCTCCGAAAGCAAGCTCTGGAAATGCTCTGGCGATTGGACCTCGTGGAAATTGGTTGGTGCCTGGGCCATTTCACTGATTGTTCAAGGGAAAAGATGCTGGCTGAGAGGTTACAAGACAAGCGGAGCGCAGCAGATATTCAGAAGAGCAGATGACTGTGAAGCGAGGTGCGATGTACGGGTTTGAGGCTGGAAACCGGAGACAGATGACTGAAGGAGCTCGGGAACAAGTTATCAGATAAGCAAACTTGGCGAGATATGGCGCAATCGCTGTGGGAGACATTATCTTATCAGATAAGTATAGACCCCTCTTTGTGTTTGCCACACCCACGCGACAGCCTCGGACAACCTCGAAGCGGCACCGGTATGCGAAAAATACCCAGACGCAGCAGAACGGCCAGCGGATGCCATGGGAGCGGGAGGCAGGCATCAGGATATATTGCGGATAAACCCAGGGAGCGTAGAAGGTGAGACTCGTACGTCAGAGGCGAGTTGCTGCTTCCCCTCGACCTCAGATTCATTGCATGAAGCCGTGCTCGGCAGGACTTACGCTGATAGCGAATGAATTATCGTATTCTCAGCAACGCGTGGATAGTGCGTTTTCTGCGATGGCAAAGTGCATGAGAAGAAAATTCCCGTCGAGGCAGATGAAGTCACGCTCACCTGAATAACTGACAGACCCGATCGACCAGCGCAGTCCAGTTCCTAGGATATTTCTGAAGCCAAACACAGCGAAGGCGTGCGCCCATGCGGTACGAAGCTTGGCGGGTCCGAAAGGCGCGTTCGCGCGATGGCTTTGAATGCGCGAGACGTCACACACGGATCGTGAGACTCGTTCAAGAAGACGGCTCGAAGCTGGGAATATGATACAGCGCACCCTCGACAAGCACACGCATTATTATTATCGTTCCCCGGGACCGAGAGACTTCCCCCTTCCCGGCGCAAGGGAACGGGACATACAGTACCGTGCAGCGTGGCCATAGTACCCAGGCACGCTAGTGGCAGCGCGAGAACGCCGCGTTCTGGAAGCCGAAGCTGAGCTCGCGAGTCGTCCTGCGTCGTGCACGATAGTCGCGGGAACGGCGCAGCCTGAAGAGGCCGCCCGCCGTGCAATTTAGGTCACGCTGCTCAGACCCGCGGGTGCGCGTCCAGCCAATCCGAGACACGCTGCACAAGGTCACCCTTCTTCCCTGAAACAGGTTCGCTCTTGCTCTTGAGGAAGTTCTGGTGAATGAACGTATGAGCGGCTGCGGAATCAAGTTCGTGGCGGTGGCGAGCGGAGGTGAATGAATGGGTTGCTACCCCCTTCGAGTTCCTCTCACGAGCACCGTCGGCCTGCGCTAGCGCGAAAGCTAGAGTGGCAGGGCTGTCGCGCCCTTTACGGCCGACGGGGGAAGCAAATCCACATCGCACCCGCGGCCGTCACATGGATAGAGGATAGGACGAACCTTGAGATCCTCGACACGTAGCTGAAACGTAACAAGTCAGCATTCATTTACGGATGTAAGAACCTCGCTGGTAGCGAGGGCACATGCTGAGATAACGCCTTTGGGAACGCGACTTACTTTGTGCAACTGTTCCTTGTCATGTAGCCTCCGTACCTCGTCTTCGTCGACAGCGACATCTTGGGTATCCTACAGTGACACGTCAGCCCCGATGAGCGGCAGGCACGTCCAGACTTCGTAGCAGCGTGGTTACTCACCGCCTTACGCTTCCTGCTGGGCGGCGGCGCAGCAACAATGTTGGCAGTTTCATCTTCCAGGAGTTCCTGCTTCCACTCCTGCATAAGCTTGCCCGCGCGCTGCTCCCAATATAGGCAGTTCGCATGCGGGATAGGTTCCGTCACATTGGGCGAACGTCGTCAATTACAGCGTCGGCAAAGCAGTTGTGCCTGTAACGTGAGAGAAATTCTAGAGGGGGTTAGTGGGGCACACTGCTGACCTTGTGAATCATGTCGTGTTTCGGCACCGTGAGGTCTTCAAAGGCCTCCGGGTCGAAATCCTCGCGGAATGCGCTCGCTTCGAGTTGCGCATTGTGATATGCGAGCGCTACAACGCGGGGGTGCAGGTGGGAGGAATATGCCGCACATGTCAGCGCGATGGCAGGAGGCCGATGTTCATCTGAGCTCACCAGGGTTCGGGTACGAATCTGGTGGATACGACCCGTTCTTTACCTTGAGCTTCTCGATCCAACGGCGCGCGGTCTCGACGAGTTCTTCCGACGCTGTAAATGAGAGAGGGATTTCGTAAGTCTGAATTCAGAGTTCGAGGCGTCTCGGGTGGCCGAGTTTACGGTCCGAATCGCTCGAAATGTGGCGAACTGAAGGCAGTAGCTCGTGACTGCGCATTTTCGCAGCGTATCTCACCTCGGAATCCCTTGCTTAGAGGTGCGGCCCGGATATCGTCGGCGAATGGGAGCGGAATTAGATGGAAGCCAGGTGGCTCACGCCAGCCGCTCTCATCGACCTTCTCCGCCTGTAGGTGGTAAGGTCAGCACGCCGTCACATGAGTGCGCTCTCAATAGGTATGCCTGCCAAGTCGGGGCATATTGCGAAACTCGCAAGACATTGAGAAGCCGGGCTGGGTGCGCACCTGAGGAAGCACGGCGCAGAATATGGGGGAGGCATTGCGCCGCGTGAGGGCGAGGACGATCGCGATCTTTCGCTTCTTGATCATCGTCTTGAGGAGGGCAGTGAACGTACGCTTGCTGCCGGAGTACGTCTGCGGAAAACCGTGCGTGGTCAGTGTTCCGGAATATTTTCAGGCACATCCGAGCGGTGCCGGAGGGTTACGGCAGGGCGCACCATCTCGTCCGGGTAGATGAAGACGGAGTGTTTGACGTTGTCTTCGAACGCTAGCTCGCTGCGGTCCTTGAATCCCAGCAGCTTGATGCCTGAGCATGCGGCGCAACTGAATGAGCGAGACAATCTACAGTCAGCGGAAGGAACTTGGACCCCACCTGGCTCCAGACCGAGCGTGCGGAAGGACCGCACTTCGTCCGCGGTGTAGAACACCTTGCTGCCAAGCTGGACTGCCCTTGACCCGACACCTGAGTCCGCGGCGTCTTGGGCATCCTCACCGTCAGCGTCGGCCGACGGCGCACCGAGGTCCATGCCATAAAGGATCTCAGCCTTGTCGGCCTCCGCGTCTCGGTCCTATTCAGCGAGTCAGTGCTCGTGTGTCCAGCTCGGGTGCGTTCGATGAACTTTGGCACCACGAACCTCATCCACGTAAGCCGTGCGCGAGGTCACCGGCTCCATCCTGTCGCCAAGGTCCGCAAAGTACCTATACGAGCCCTTCTTCTGTTCTGTAATGAGTCCATACCTGGAGGAGAGAGAATCAGTTACTCCACCACCCGCGACAATCGTACGAAAGTTGGCACTGGAAGCATTACCCTTTCACGCCGATCACGAAGTCCGGAGCAAGGGTAAAGGGGACGCTGAATAGAGCCCTCTTTGGGACTTCGTGGAAGCGCATCTGGGCCAGGAGCTCCTCCACACGGGTGATTGAAATGGACTCCGGCAGGATGGGCGCCGGTCCCTCATCGCTAATCTCATCTAGGTCGGTGATGTTTGTCGGGAGGAGGACAGACTGTTTAGCCGATGTAGACCGTTAGAAAGAGGATGGCGTGACAGAATATGCCATGTCATACCGAGTAGAATTTGGTCGGGTCAAAAGGTTTCTCATCGGTGCTGATGAAGAATGGCTCCACGGTCACGCCGGCTTGAACCAAATCCTGTAGAGCTCGTTTTCAGACATCTGTGGAACTCTAACGGGTTCTGAACCTACGATGAGGGTCGTGCGGGCCGATGTCATCAGGCGGTGACCGCTCGGTCCCGGATGAGGGTCATCTTCATCCGTAATGTAGAATATCCGCTTGGTCGCTGTCTTCGGTGCGCTATGAATTGCGTTCTCAAACTCTGTCGTAGTCGTGGACTCGCAGTAATCCTTACCCGTCGCGCATCACCCAATTGCAGCTGGTGAACACATCGCCAACTGGCACCCGTTTGTCAGTCATAGGAGGGAAAGTCTCCTTCAGTAGGTCAGGGTTTTCTCGTGCCTCTGGAGACCATCGTAAATCAGTGGCATGAATGGATACAATAGACATCCCCTCACCGTCTAATAGTCGGATTAGCTCCATGACCTTTGGTGCGTCAATTGTGGCGATTGGCTGGTAGACATAGGTGCCTTTCTTGATATCTGCGCCCGCTTCACCACTCTCATTTCTCTTTGTCTACTCGAGGGCGACGCGTGAGCTTATCTCCTTACAGCCCGAGTGCCAGCAGGCGAAGTCGGCCAGCGCCACGCACCGTATTGAAGAGCATAATGCCAACAGCATCATTCGGTCCTACAAGCACCTTGCGCTTTTGTATCTGCATTGCTGCCTCAAGCGCAATCATGAGGTTGCAAGTTTGTACGTCCTCATAGCGCTCATCCTCGCGCATCTCGAGCATGGAGGGCGAGCAGTCGATGCAGAAGAGTATCACGTCGCGCTTGCCTTCAAACAACTGCACACGGGCCGGTGAGTATGTCAGAGAGCTGCATAAAAAGTTACGCGTACGGAGTAGTCCTGTAGCTCTTCGTCCTCCTCATCTTCAATCTTGTTCCAATCCTCGTAGGCCATCCTGGTCGCCGTGCCTCAGGCAGTTCAGTGGCGAAGGTGTTAGGGGTGAGCTAGCGGGTGCGAACGTGAGGTTACGCGCGAGTATATTCAAGAGAAGACTATATCAACGTAGCGCAGGACGTCGAGCACGTCGTGGTAGCAAGTCAAGGTGTGACGCCCGACGGCTGCGACGCGGGGAGCGGCGAAAGCGGCGAGTGTGGCTGAGCGCGACGCGTCTTCCCACGTGACGCAT
This sequence comes from Trametes cingulata, assembly GCA_022385765.1. Taxonomy (NCBI): domain Eukaryota; kingdom Fungi; phylum Basidiomycota; class Agaricomycetes; order Polyporales; family Polyporaceae; genus Trametes; species Trametes cingulata. The sequence continues at coordinate 114,216 of MU278005.1, forward strand.
ACGAGACGCACGGTTGTGGCGCTGCTGCGCGGTCCTTCGAAGCGTCCCAGGCCGTCCCAAGAAGGATTTGCCTTCTTGCTTGCGCAGTAGGTCCAGTGAAAGCCTGCCACAACCTGTCATCGCGGACTTAGTGGACCCACGACCTCGACTGGAACGACAAGTCGAATGTATGCTTCGCTTCGAGCTGTGTGATGACTCCGTGTTTGCTAATAAAGTCGGTAGTACTGTAACAGTCTGCAAGCTGCATTTGCGCAAGCACATCCCAGTTTATACCCACCGTCGACGCCCAGGTCGGACTAGCCAAGATCGATGGACCCAGGCGGAAATAACCAGATGGCTACGTCGAGCGGGCGCACAAATAACCTGCCTGAGCTGCGCGAGATCTCCGTTTCCTCCCTTAGGCCTGCAGACATACCGGTCTTGCGGATCAAGACCGATGTAGACGTCGGGATGTGGAAACGTACTCGTGGGTACCAGGACTACGGGATCTTTCTTCGTAGACTTGCAGAGTCTGTTGTCGGCTACCAGCTACCCTATGAAGATCCTGAACCAGACAAGGTCGGCGTCTCTGCTCAACGACAGTACGAAGGGGCTGATTCACAATTGAACAGGGCGTGGCGGCTGTGATCGATATGCTCGACAAACTGGACAAGTGGATCGATGAGATCCCGCCACTTCCAACCCCGCAGAGATTCGGAAACCTCGCGTTCCGGACATGGGGAAAGCGACTCGAGGCGGTCAGTAACGATGTATGAGTATGCTGTACTCTTCGCTGACGTTGCTCTTAGGAATGTGATGACCTCCTGCGGGCCCTTCTTCCCACTCACCTTCTACCATCAATACCATTCATTTCGCCCTACCTCCTCACCTCCTTCGGCTCATTCACGCGCATGGATTACGGCACGGGCCACGAGACGTCCTTCGCTCTTTTCTTGTTGTGTCTCGCACTGCTCCGGTTCATTTCCCCGGAACCGCGTATCGAGAGACAGGTCGTCCTGTGTCTGTTCGTGCGCTACATGCGATTGTGCTGTAGGCTGCAAGACGTGTACAAGTTGGAGCCGGCGGGAAGTCATGGCGTGTGGGGGCTTGACGATTACTTCTTCCTGACCTACGTCTTCGGGAGCGCACAACTGAGAGGTAGTCTCCCCCGTGATGTGGATGTAGTAAGGACATTGACAGCTGTCTGCTATAGACCAGACGGAAATCCCACCATCGGCAATCCTGCGTCCGCCTCTCCCACCATCAAACCTATACTTCATCTCTATCATGCGCATACACGAAGTGAAGTCGGGGCCGTTCCACGAACATTCGTCGCAACTATACTCGATCGCGACGGGAGTGCAGTACTGGTCGAAGGTACACTCTGGGCTGTTCAAGATGTACGAGGTATGTATCGCCGGTTCACACGCAGATGTCTGCAGTTTCTGAAATGCATCGTATAGGCAGAAGTCCTAGGGAAGCGCGTGGTGGTCCAACACATACCGCTCGGCGGTCTACTAGATTGGGATGTCGAGCAACGTCCGCCAGCAGCGTCCGTCGCCCCGCTCGCCTCTCCCTCTGTTCCTCCAATGGCGGCAACTGCCGCTCCGTGGGCAACCGCTGCGCCATACGCAACCACTATACCACCTTCGACCTCCTTCACACCACCCACGCGGATGCCCCCGGTCTCATTCACCACAGGTCTTCCTCATACGCATCGGTCATTAGGAAGTCATGGCACGGGGCATAAAGCGAGCCCGGGCGGTCCGATATTGCCCGCGCGAGCACCGCTGGGTCCTACCGCAAGTACTGCATTGCGCCCGGGAGTCGTCCCGAGTACAATGGCGCCTCCCCCGCCTCCATCTTCTGTGAGTCAAGCACCGACCGAAGGCGGTGAGATGGAAGAGCCGGCTTCACGGAGCTCGGGACCAAGCTGAATTTAATGAGTCAGTCTCTCACCATGCTGTACCCTCCCACTGTACTACGTAGACTTTTATGAGGATGTATCGATAGCAAATGAACAGTCTGTGCAGCATTCACCGGGAGGATCCCCAGGAATCACCGCCTCTGAAGGAGCGGGGAAACGTCGGGGCGAGCAAAGTTGCGGGGAGCTGCCATATTTGGGTGTGACGAGTGGCCCGGGGAGTGCCGAGGAACGTGATAGGACAGGGCGTTCGAGTGTCATCGATGGAGAAAAAGTCAACAGACGCACGGACGCTGCTCGCTCTCCTCCCCCCTCTGCTCGCTGCCACTCACCCCCATCCTCGCCGCGCCGCTCGACGTCGACCGCGACCCCCGCGACAACCCCTGCGAAAGGGAGACCCGTACCCGTTGCGCCCCGTCTGCCGTCGTACTGCCCCCCGCGCTACGACGCAGCGACCGCCCAGCCACCATTTTTGACCAGGCGCGAAACGACGACCTCCGTCTGTTGACCCTCGAGTGAGTGTCTTTCTCATCCTCGCGTCATCGCGCACCATCGCGGGCAGCGCGCGGCCCCCACTAGCCTTTGGCATGGGATTGTATGCCGTAAGGCGAGAAGGGCACACGCTGCACAGCCGGCCTTGCTATCAGCGCACGCGTAGCAGGATGTTTGAGTGGCACCTGTGGCATTTTGGCATTGTGGTTCACAAAACGAGTCTGGCCACACCCTAGAGCGATCTTCTGCAGATCGCGTTTCTGCCGCGAGCCTTTGCTGCTGTGTTGCCAGCATATAGCCTATGTCTGCGCGGATCGTCGTCGCTACCCGTGATGTCATTGAATATCTTCTTCAAACTCGCGACATGCATTCATCGTATAGAACTGTTGCTGACTATGTCTCTCACAGGTGGTCATCTGTTCGTGGTATGTTGTGCTGCTGCGAGCTAACGTCGTGCCCTCTGACCTCGCGCTTCACAGGAGAACCCCCCTGACAGGACTAAAGTGTTCTGTAGCCCAACTAGATCTTTGCCAGACTCGCTTTTTTGAGAGTTCTGTTCCCTACAACATCTTCTCCCCATCCAACTACCCCCTACCCCCTTCAAGCTCGTCCTCGCTTCAGGGAGCGAGGATCCCACTTCGACTGAAGGAAACCTCTTAGTTACCGTCCCTATCCCGCCCGGCTCGTTTTCGCGACCGCGGCGGTAGGCTCGGTAATTCGGGTTTCGACGCGAATATCCAAAACGACTGTTCTTCCCGTCCCCCGGGAATCTTCCCACTACCGACCTCTCTCGACGGTCCCCTCGAACGGACAACCCCCCGTAGACCCTGACGTAGATCTTCGCGGTCCGCCCGAAGCCAACACTCATCGAATGTCTCAACTCGAGATCCTCACGGCGCACTGCCCCGTAGACTTTGACCACGACGTCGTCTCCTGCTCTCCGATTCTCTCTTCCTCTCTTCCGCGTTCCCACAACGAAAAGTACCTTGCCAATGCTCTCGTAAACGGACTCTTCCCTCCCTCTCATATCGTACATCCTCATCCTCACGACAACACTTACCCCCTCAAGAACTCCGACCGTCATTATGACGACGAGGTCTCGATCCCCGGGTTGCCGCCGCTGCACCGCGGCCACCCGGACGTACACCTCCGGAACGGCGTTATGAATGCCCTCCATCTCGGCGCCGCCGGGGAGCCCGACGCTGAGAGGGCGTTCTTCGTCGCGGATCTCAGCAGCGTCTATAAGCAACACGAGCGGTGGAAGAAGCACCTTCCCGAGATTGAGCCGTTTTACGGTGGGTCTATTCGCGTCTCACGGCCTTCTACCCTCAGCTGACTCTGTCCTCCATTAGCGGTGAAATGCAACCCGGACCCGTACGTGCTGCGCCTTCTCGCTGCTCTCGGCACGGGCTTCGACTGTGCGTCGAACGGGGAGATCAAGCAGGTCATCGACCTGGGCGTTAGCCCTGAGCGCATTATCTTCGCCAACCCATGCAAGGCCACGTCGTTCATCCGTAGCTCCGCTAAGGCTGGTGTGGACATGATGACGTTCGATAACACCGACGAGCTCTACAAGATCGCGCGGACGCACCCCGGCGCGAAGCTCGTTGTGCGCATCCTCACCGACGACTCGAAGAGCCTTTGCCGGCTCGGGCTCAAGTTCGGCGCCCCGCTTGTGACTGTCCCCGCACTGCTCGCCAAGGCGCGCGAGCTTAGGCTCGACGTCGTAGGCGTGAGCTTCCACGTCGGGAGCGGGTGCTACGACCCGAGCGCGTTTGCGGACGCAGTGATGCGTGCCCGCTCGGCGTTCGACATGGGCAAGGAGGCCGGGTACGAGTTCAACTTGCTCGACGTTGGCGGCGGCTTCGACGACGCGACGTTCGAGAAGACGGCTACGGTTCTCACCGAGGCGATCAACCGGTACTTCCCCGAGCGCGAGCGCATCCGGATAATCGCTGAGCCGGGCCGCTACTACGTCTCCAAGGCGTTCAGCTTGGCCACGAACATCATCGCCCGTCGTGCGCCGCCTGCTGCCGAGAACGCTCCGCAGGAGGTGGAGGCCGATCCCGAGCAGCCCAGCGTGATGTGTAAGTCGCTTCCGCCCATACTCTCGATGTCGGTATTGATTAACAATGCTCACAGACTACATCAACGACGGCGTGTACGGCGCGTTCAACTGCATCCTGTTCGACCACCAGACGCCGCAGCCGTACGTGCTCTCCCTCAACGGCTCGTTCCACGTCCCGGCGTCGGTCCCGCTGCGCGCTAGCAGTGTGTGGGGCCCGACGTGTGACTCGATGGACTGCGTGTGCTCGATGACGCAGCTGCCCGCGACGCTCCAGGTTGGCGACTGGCTCGGCTGGGAGAACATGGGCGCGTACACCGTGTGTGCCGCGTCGCAGTTCAACGGCTTCGAAGTCAGCCGCGTCGTGTACACGACTGGTGCGGGCGCGGGCGCGGCTGAGGTGCGCGAGGCGCTGCGGGCGTTCCAGGGCGAGCGGTGAAGCCCTTCGCTTCGTGCGCTGTCCGATGGTTTGCGCTTCCGAAGAACGGACGTTGGACGTCGAACGCTGGCTGCGGTGGAAACGATCAGTGACCGACGAAGAGGAAGCTAGATGGGTCGCCCGACGACCGAAGGTTGTCGTCTGTCGAATTGTGCTCATGACGGTTGCGGGCTTCGTGTGCTTTGCGAATGACACGGTAGAATGATTACGACAAGAACAGACTTCGAAATTGGACGCTGGACGTACGGTTGCTGTACAGTACGGACGTCGCAGGCGTTGTTGGTTGGTCCGTCGGTCGATTGTCTGAATGCTGAATGTTCATCACTGCGAATGTTACCTGAACATTTACGTTGAGCTTGACGTGGGTGCCGTCATGTCTCGCATGTGCTCTCCATCTCAGCTGCTCTTCCTCTCGCGCTTGCGGTTCAGGCTGACGCTGAGAAAGCAGCGCTCCTCGCGCTCTACATCTATATGTTCGTGTGCCTTACGATCGCACAAGTGAGACCCTGGGGAAAGGCCGGAAGGAACGGCCGCCCAGGGCGGGGCGCCGCGTTCGCACGCTCTCGGCTCCGAAAGGACCATGCGGACGACGGCCGGGGAGATCGCCATTGGCTGAGCCCGGGAGACGGCGCTCGCAGGGATCTCGCGGAGGAAAGGGCGCGTTCGATCAGAACGCGGGAGCGGCCTGAGCCTGGTGAGCATCCTCTCAGTCCGCAGTCCACGCTAGCCCCGGCTAACCTCCCCGCCCGTGCCTGTGATGATGCTCTCCTCCTCAGCCTGCCCAAGACCTTCCTTCCCAAGCTCAACGGTCGACCGCCTCGTGACGTATCCCTCCTCCCACGCCCTCGAGGCTCAGTCTCTGGCGCTGTGCGACAGCGCGCCCGGTAGCCTTCCGGGCCAGCCGTACCCGTTTCCGCTGACGGCCCATGGATGACGACTCCACGGTCGGCGGAAAGCTGGGCTGGGCAGGTGGGACAGGAGTGGTGCCCTGGGACTGGTGCTGGGCGATCGGTGGCCGATCGAGGAATTCGAGGAGAAAGCGGCACTCAATGAGGCTCATTGGCGGCTCGAGTCTCGACGTCTGCGTTGTGTCATTGCATGATCACTTGCCGGGAGAAAGAAACGATGGATATAGCAAAGAACACGCACCACATCGGGAGCCCGAATCGCCCTTCGAAGCTCGCCACGACCCACGCCCATGGAGTAACTCGCATACGCATGTCGTTCAACCTTCCGCAAACAGCAGGCCAGGAAGCTGCAAAACTCTGGGCGACGGTCACGCACACTGAGACACTTGGGACGCGCCTTGCAAAAGGAGGAGGCGTCGGGCCGCGGAATTTCCGACACAAGTGCGCTAGAAGCTGGGAAGCCGTCCTGGAGGTGGAGACTGGTCGCCGTCCGACCGACAAGGGAGCTTATCCAATCGCCAACCTTGCTCTCTGCGGCTCCTGCCAATGCCAGCGTTGCTGCCATGGTCTGCGCTGCTGCTGCTCGGCCGACGCGCGCGTAGATGGGCCTGCCGCAGTCGTCGCGACAATGGGAACGGTCAAAATCCATCCGTCGACATGCCACGATGGCCCTGACAAGGCGTCTTTACCGTGCCCTCGTCGCCTAACCGTGACACTCAGGTTTGTCTGTGACGTTGAGCAAAACGCTGGACACGACGGCCGCGGCCCTGACGGGATGATGATGCTGGTCTCCGTCTGGGGTCCGATGTCGCGATCGCTCGATGGACCGATCACCGAGAGTGATCGTGGACTGCCGACTCGACCGTCCTCGAGTTGCCGCTGACCAGCGCTGACCGCTGGCATTTGCCATTCGCCATCGCGCTCCAATGCGAAGCCTCGGCCACCGCCGTCTGAGCCAAGATGTTGCCGCTCACCGTCTGCTGCGCAGCACGAGCACGCACTGTCTGTTGTCTTACCCGGCGGGCGGACTCAGTCGGCAGGCCTTGGGCCCCTCGCTTCGCCTCGGTGGGCGTCGTGGTAACGAGGGCTCAAGCAGTTTCTAGTGCTGCACGTTCCGTTCGTTCTTTCCTTCGCCGCTTTGTTGGGCGGCGGAGCTGTCCTACTCGAGGTTCCAGCCTCACCGTCATTTCGGCTGTCCGTCGCGCAGCAGCTTCGGGACGGCGGCCTCGTGGTCGGACAAGTGGTCAGTATGGCCTCGCCCTTGCCGTCCGCAACTGCCGCCTCCTGCGGCCCTTACGGGCTGCTCAGCGGTACGGCCCGCCTTCTCAAGTTCGCAGGGCCGACCCCGGCTCCGGCTGCAGCCTCTCCGCGGAATAGCCTTTTCACGCTCACAGTCCCCATTCACTGGCAGGTGAGAGAACGCGCACGAACGGCGCGGGCGTGACAGCACGACGCTCACCATCTGACCGTCTGCATTTTAAACTCGTCCTGCCTCTCGCCGCAACCGGAGCGCGACGACCCACGGCTCGGACGTCTCTGCACGCGCGCCGTGACGGGTCCGGCTGCGCGACCGCGCAGAGACGACCTTATATTAGATAAGCTGTCCCGGGAGCGTGGATGAGGGTGTAAGGGGGTCCCGCGAAGAGCCGGGCGGGGGAGGCACACGCTCTGCGTCTGGGGAGAGATGCATCTGCGACGTGCATCTTGGATCATTCCACCCCTCTTTCGATATCTAATCGCGAATGCCGAGGCTCGGTGCCTCATTTGTACAGGCGGTCCACCCCCGGGCCCGGCACAACGGTTCAGAGGCGACGGCTTCTGGAACCAAAAATTACTCGGCGACCGTTGGGAGGAGTTGCGCGCGCACAGATCATCGGAGTCTGTTGCGGACGGGCGAACGAGGGCAGGGCATGTCGTAATACGTCTGCACGCTCGACCGACCCGCCTCGTCTGGTTCCGTGCGCAGACGATATGATATATGAGCCCCGGGCGCGGGACTCAAGGGACCTTTTCCCCGCGTCAGTCCTCCGAGTGTACAAGTGCCCGTCAGTGCGCGATAACGCCTCCTGCTATATACCGCTCCCACTACCCCAGCTATATCCTTCGACAAAGTACTTCCGCTTCTCCACAAAGCCGTAGTCCGTTGCCATTACGCCGGACTTTCAGATTAACCGTGAGCTTTGCCCTTGCAGCACTGTGCAGGCGTGCAGTCAGCTGAGCGCGCCGCCCCACGCAGCCACCGCTACTAGTGTGCTCCCTCGGACGATTCTTAATCGTCTTTGGTCGCTCGCGCACCCCATATAGCTTCGCGCAGAACCCATGGCACTGGGCGCAAGCCGCTCTGCACGCATGTCCTCCGGCCTTCTTCTCGTACGTAGGTTCGCAGCTGCGCGCCGTCCCCCCTGCTCACAGAATATTGGCCCTGCAGGATCCCCTCCCTTCTCCGACCACGGAGCCCGCCCCGAACGGGACACGCTTTCGCCCCTATGCGAGCCCCGACCATCATGTCACGAAGGCCCGCTACATCACTAGCAATGACCCCCGCGGATACATGTGAGCACATCATATATTGTCAGTAGACTTCATGTCCTGTTACTAACCTTCCGCCGTTGCGCCACAGCCCTGTATACGAATACCCATTGAATGGCCAGTGGATTATGCTAGACATGGACGACGGCTACGTACTGTGGACCGGGATTTGGAAAGGTACTGCACACCAACCTACCTCGTGGACGAGGTCGATGCTGATGGGCGTGTATTATTTGCTAGCTCTCGGTAATTCGAAAGGTTAATACCTTGCATCCGCTCTTCTCCCCCGAGGTCCTCACATGTTCCTTACAGCCGACATCGTGAAGATCATCGACTCCCAGCCCGACCTCGCCGCGCAGTTACGGCGAGTGCGGGGTGGGTATCTGAAGATACAAGGCACATGGATGCCATATGAGATTGCCCTCCGCCTTGCCCGCAGGTAGGTCCATAACGTCCTTCAGTCATTATTCTCCTGCTCACAGCACGCAGAGTCGCTTGGCCCATACGCTACGACCTGGTTCCACTCTTCGGGTGCGTCCTCTCATGATATCTCAGCCGCTTGTTTCTCGGGAGCTTACGCGCCTGAATAGCCCGAACTTCCCAGAGACGTGTCTCCACCCAGATAGTCCGGGATACGGGCAGATCTCAAAGCCTGGAACAAGCAAACGGCGCACGCGCCGCAATCCTGCACACAGCGAGCTGCCGTCCGACTCTAGGCACGACTGGGCTGTGTTCTCACCCGGGGACTCGGGGCCCCCCTCTATGGGACCGCCCGCCTCGCGCGGCTCATTGTCGATGTCCCACACGTTTGCGGCGCAGCCCGCTGGCAGGCACTTCGACTTCGGTGACCCAAGGGGCGATCAGAGCGACTCCCCAGTGATTCTGCAGATGCCGTACATCGAGCGGCAGCAGGTCTCACCGACGATGTCGACGTCGAATGGCTTTGTACGGAGAAATTCACCACCGCTAGAGCCTCCCGTTGCCGTGCGGTATTCTCCGTACCCCAGTCCCCTCTCTGCGACGACGTCCCGCTACCCACACACTGCGAGCCTGCACGGGCTGGGTTCGGCGGATGTCTCGCCGACAACATCGCGTCCTACCACGGGGCGCGCGCTGCATCCGATCGGAGAGACCATCAAGCTCCCACCCATCCGACCACCCAGCGGACGTACGAGCGTAGACAGCGGCTCGTTCCACCTTCCTCCGATATCCTCCATGGACAACCTCCGAGAGGCGCAATGTGGCGAACCCATGGCTGTTCTCCGGCGTCTACAATCATCGGACGAGCCGCGAGAGCTCAGCGCTCCTCGTAGCAATCAGCGACCGCCCGCAGATTTGCTGACGCAGCGGCGGCATAGCCTGGCAGATCCAGCGTACCGATTGTAAGAGCTTTTCTTCCCATCACCGTGCTCGGCTTCCGACGCTCACCATCTATCATTCCTTGTCTACCAGGTCCGAGCCGTCCTCCCCCGCCGTCCGTCTCAGCACACGTGCTCAGGCGGTGCTGCTGACGCCGTCGAGTGCGGCAGTAGCATCTTCGCAAGGATGCCTCCCCCTTGTCAGGAATGCGCAGGCCCAGCAACCGCCTCGGTCCGAGGAGAATCAGCCAGTAGCAACATTATCCGCCGGTGCCCGAGGCCTCAGCGGCGATGACCGTCTCACCCAGTCAATGCCTGCATCCCCATTCCTCGAGAAATCCCGTCGGGAAGACGACATCCGCCATGAGGAGCGCTCGTTGCACCAGACAGAAGAGCGCACGATATTCTCCCGCCAGGAGCGCCCACTGAGCCCTCCACCCTCGGCAACAAGCTCGGGAAGCTCGCCGTCTGAACCGGTCAGGGCATCCTGGCGACCATGGTGAAACCACGCAGGGCGGAGGATCTGCACGCCTTGCCGGGACTCTTCCTGCCGAGCCCTGTGCCGCATTCTGTGGCCGTACAATACAACGCGGCCGACGCGCATAGGTTCAACGGAGGCTTTCGCGTAAATTATGCATGTTCAAGTTCCGCTGGTCCGTAGTGTGTCGTGTTTTGTTCGCATCTGCTCTATCTTAGCTGCTTGTAGTCTATAGGAGTCGGGCGCGCGCGGCGCACATCGTGTAATCTACTAGTCTATACCGGGCGTCGAGGCCCACTTTTCGCGGCCTCTTACCGCGATTGTATACTTGGTACAATCACCTACACCTGATCATGCTGATGACGAACCGTGCATAGCTCTCGCGCGACGCGATCGCGCTCGGCCCTTGCTCCTGCTGCGAACCAGGCTCCATGTCCCACACCCAGCGCGGACTTCCCAGGGAACATTCTGCTCGGGCTCTAATGCGAGGGTGCCGTTCGTGTAACCACAGAAACTCCCCTGGGAGCGCTCTGATCGCCCCATGATGCACGTCCAGATATGTCTTTATTTGAAGCGCTTCCAGTGGGACACGTTTGCCGACGCAGTCCTCCGTCGACGTCTATTTTTCACAAGCCCCGGTGGAGGGCATTCGAGAGGCCCGCGAGCGCGCTCTCACCGTGTCAATCTCCTGGGAACGCCATATGCTGTCGGCACCGAGAGAGGACGATGGCCATCAGCTGCCAGGGATGCGACCTGGCCGTCGACGTTACGCCGGTGAACATGGCAATTCATGCACGCTGGCCTGTCGCCGCGCTGCGCGTACGTACCCATGCGCACGCCACAACGCAGCCCTAACGCCAGGGCGCGCCGCACCCTGGATCGAGGGGCATGCCCGGAGATGGCCTCGGGACGGGACCGCTTCGGAGGGCTGATCGAAGTGCTCGACCATGCATGAGGCAAACGCTGAACTCTAGCTGCTGTGATGATGACACAATTCATCAGTCAGCCGGCGAGGTTAGCCTTTGGACCCGACAATCGAGTAGACCAGCAGTCCGCCAGTAGCCCCCGCTTGGCGGGACAGTACGTTAGTCTGCTGGCAGTCGTCGGCCACACCCTCGAATTGCAGCCACGATGGCGCACTTCCCGTTTCGTCATGCCCGGCCTGCCAAGATGTGAAAATGATTATCGGGCGGTGTTAGCTCAGGACCGACTGAAATGCGACGTTGCCACGCTCGAGGGGTAAGGGAGGCCTGGAAAGACCGCGGAGCGCGTCCCTGCCTTGTGACTTTAGGTTTCTCCCTCGGGAGGGGGCGCCGGGCAGCCGACGTTCGGATGGGTACGAGGCACGTAAGAGCTGTGATGGTCGGTCTGTCTCCACCGGAGAAGACGCGGTGGGGAGATCACCCGCCCACGTCCATGGTGCGGGAAGATGAGGGAGTAAAGGGGGACGCCTCCAGCTGTAGCCAGATTGACCGGAGACCAACTCGACGAAGTTACCCCACCGTCCGGGAGATTGCAACAAAGCATGTGCCTGAGCGGTCCGCCAAGCGCGTTAGACGTCCATGCATGACGGAGATGGGCGCGCTCATACCATATGGGATTGACAAATGGCGAAGGTGTTGTCCGCACGCCGACAGCAGCGCGTAGGCTCTCGATTGACACAGTTGCTCGCGAAGGCCGGGTGGATCATGCGCCTCCTCTCGTGCCATCCTTCGAAGCCATAGAGAGCAGCGGGTCTCTGTATGGAAACCAGAAGACAGCGCAGAGGAGCCGTAGTGGTGGGACGATCACTCACATGTACGGGACTCCGCGACGCAGGCCGAGAATCACTACAATACGCCATGACGTACAAGAAGCAAGCGTCTTGTCCTTATGGCATGGCTGACCACAAGTATATGGAGCTTCGCACCAGACGGCTTCTCGTCCGAGAGGCGGATACGGATTGGTAGCTGAAGGAACCGACGAATGTCAGGCCCGAACAGAACACGGGTCGCTCCGCCGTCGAGGAGGCATCGACGGGCGGAAGCCAGGGAAGTAGAGGGTCCAGTATGATTACCGCTTATGGCCGTGCCGTGACCACGGGTGACCGAGGTGTGCGAGAGCTCGAACCGTGAGGACGTGTAGAAGCGCTATCAGAGTTCAATTTGAGCGGAGAAGGCTAGAGAGCTTACACGGATAATACTCACACATTCGAAAACCCCACGACTTGTGCCAATAATTGGCCAAAGTGGGTGCGTTATACGGAGAGATGATATGGGCTTCTAGTCTGTATAACCGTGACAGAGCGGTCTACACTCATTCGAGACGGTTCTTTGCCTCCGCATATTAAGACACGGCACCTGTATGGTCTTCGTCGCTCAAGCAAGGTTTACCCATGGGCATGTGAGAGGCTGTGAGAAGTGGTGGAAAAACAGTTTACCTCCAGCTCCTAGGCGTTGAGGATATTGAGATTGCCTCCTGAAGGCTGGAATGACCGGACGTACTCGGGATAAACCGCGCGAGGTCGGCGTAATCCCTAAGTGGGAATGATTGCTGCGACGCCTAGTTGCGGATGGAATAGGATAGCAGTCATGTCACAAGCCTCCCAAGGGTCGCAAGTGAACTGATGCACTGTATGACCGCCGAAATAAGCGGCCACGATGCGACTTTGGAGCCTGGATAGTCCGCTGTGCGGTAGTTCTAGTTGGCATGTATGACGGACGAGAAGATCGTGGGCACCCAATACTACTAGTAGTAAATCGAGTTTCAGGGAGGTAGGATGGTTTCGTATGAAATCGTTATCTATGAGCGTACGGCGCATCATCGACTGACAATTAGAATTAGACTTCAGCAAAAGCCCACATGGGTTCCCTGTAGTGTGTGCGACTGCACCCGTCGACTGTGCTGGAGATGGGCTACTGTGGTTGGTGTCGTTAGAAGTCGGAAACTACGCCAACGAAGGAATTATTCTTCTTTGCCTGGATGCCTCAGCGAGCCTCGCTTCAGCACGGGATCCATAAGACATTGCTATATTCCTAGTTAACAATCGACCCCTGCCAGTGTGGAATGCATGCAAGCGTGAAGCTGCGTGGACTCGTAGGCCTTGCTGACCCATGACAAAGCAAATCAAGCAGTTACTTGGCCCACTCTGGCGGCGAGTCTGGCCCACTGCTCACAGTGGGCGTCAATACACGCGCGACCATTAGCGCCGAAAAGTACATGACGTGACCGTGACAAGCCTGCTTGTCACATGGTACGGTCGAGCGTCAACTCCATTCCAGCCTGAGTCTCGCACGAGTCGGAGGCGCACTCGAACGGTCAACGTCTATAGCTACGTCGCGTTTGTCTGACCCCGTCTTCTCAGGAACTTGTCCAATCTCCGTGGTACGTGCTGGAACTGGTGAACGGGCATAGCGCACAGCTTATTCAGTCTTGCTACAGCGCCTTTCAAATCGCGCTCCCAGCAGGGCGACACGCCGGGAGATCGGACACTCAGGCGAAGCGGAACCTTCAGCCAGTATTGAACACGGTATTCCTACTCTTTGCACTTGCGGACGGGACACGATTGCTTCTGAGGCACTATGGCTTCGACTCCGGCTCTAACTCCTCCGCCTGCTGTGCCCTCGTTCCCGCTATCATCCACCGCGAAGGATTCCGCCCTGAAACCCAACCCACATCCATATGCCATCAAGACCACCTCCACGGCTCTTCTCACACGTTCGAACACATCTGGGTACAATGTCAACGCGACGCGTCATTACTATGTTCCGCTAAGTCCGTCTGCGACGAGGTCCGACTCTACCAAAGGCCATCGCGCCACGAAATCGCTGAACTCTATGGCCGAGTCGCCCACTCGTGAGGCTCCTCGTCCACTGCCCATCCCACCTGCCCTGGACATCCCGGTGGACAGGAGGAATGGGAGCGGTAGTAGCGGTTATGTGAGTGCAGATGAGGCTTCTATACCCCGTCGGCGGCCAAGACGCTCGGAGACGCTACCCATTATACCCCTTCCTACGTCGGGACTGCTGACACCGGCTCCTTCAATCGAGGACTTGCCCGATAATCCCAAATTGTGGACTCCGTCTCAGCTTGCTACCTATCTCACAACCGCTCTCCGTGTGACCTCGGGAGGCAAGCCTGGTGAGGCTGAGTCTATCGGACTCCCTCCCCTAGTGGCGAAGGATATCGCAGCATTCGTCAAGAGTGCCCGGATTGGCGGTCGCACCTTCCTGCGCATGAATGAAGAGGACTTGGAGGCGTATGTGCATCCGATATGTTGCACTGCTATCTACTGACGCAAACTATGTAGGCTCGGCATGAACAAGAAGTGGCGTCAGGCACTCCTGGCTGCCCTGCGTAACCTTCGACAGAATGTCTTGAAAGGGCGGATCTGGGGCGCTGACGGTTCGCCCACGTCGTCGCCTTCTCCTGACTCAGCGCCGGCCGACCAGCTTTTCTCTAACGCCCTCTTCAACTCCTCCTCGTCCTCTATCGAGTCGTCTTCTTCGATGTCCACCGGCGATGATGAAACCGCCGATGCGCCTGGAGCGGCGCTCGGGCGCTCGAAGGCCCGGCGGTACAGAAATGGGCGCGTGCGGGGCATGATTGAGACCTTCGAGCGGAGCGGAAGCTTCAGCTCAGATGGTGGCCTTGAAGACGGCGATACCGGTGCTGCAGATGACCGCGCGAACCTCCGGCGCTGGATCCGCCAGGAGGGGCAAGCCACCGGTCACAGCACGATACTGGACCAGAGCCCTAGCCCTTCCCGCCGGCGCCCGCTTCCCATTCCTCCTGCCTTCACCGGCGCTAGTACCGGTCCACTGGTCGACGAGGAGGAGCCGACGATGGAAGCGTTGCTTGCCAGCATGGCAAAGGCCCAGCCGGCGACGGGGGCACGGGCTTGGGAAGAGATGGACCTTGAGCCCGGCGTGACCGTGAAGCGCATCCCGTCGAACGAGAGCGAGGCGGACATCTCAGTTGAGCGAACCCTTGTCGGTAGCAAGAGCGTCTCCAGCCTGGGCAGCGGGAGAGGAAGCGGTGGGAGCAGCAAGGGCAAGCCTGAGAGGCGTGTTGTCACGGCGATCTTCTCCCCCGCTGCTGCGGAGCCGCCTGTCGCTCCCGAGGTCTTCCACAACGAGGGCTTGCCCGTGATTGCGGACGAGGCGTCTACTTCAATCTCCATCGCCCAGGAGCAGGCGCGGTCAAGGCCTCTTCCTCCGGTCCCAGACGTTCCGGACATCTTGGACGACCTCCAGGCACATGAAACCGCACCCGTCGAGGAAGCCGAGCCGAGCCAGCTAGAGCGTCTCCTCGAAGCAGAGATCCTGGAAACACGCGCCCTCCTTGACACCTTCCGTGCCCGGCTGGAAGCCGTTGAGCAGAAGGTCGCCGAGCTCGAAGCTAACGAGGCTCAGCGCGAAGTAGAGCTCGCTGCGCAGCGCTCGGAGGTCATCAGCAAGCCCGCGGCCGTACTCACAGAACCTGAGTTCCGTGCATCCGTGGAGATGGGCGTGCAGTCGACCGGCGCCGTAGCAGTGGTCGACGTGCAGGTTCAGAGCGACGAGGCTGCTATTGCTGCCGCTGCTGCGAGCCCGCTGCTCTTCCCTTCCTCCGATCCTGCATCCGGATCAAGTCGTGCTGCAGACGCCAAGGCCGGAGGCAATCTGCCTTCTAGCTGGCAGGAGAAATCTTCATCCTTTGCATCTGCGTCAGCGTTGCAAGGAGTGATCCCGGACGTAGTCCGCCGTCTGCAATCTTCCTCGGGGCTGTTCTCCTCTTCGTCCGCAGCCGAGAACTCTCGGGCTGTCGCGCGGCGAGGCAAGGACGATGAGGAGGACGATCAACCGTCCAGTGTGTCGGACCTCCCTTCCTATGTTTTCCTCGTCGGCCTTGGCGTCTGCGCTGTTGTCCTCCAAGTCGTGCTGCGCAAGGTGGTAGGCAGAGGCGCCGTCTCCGGCTGGAAGCCATAGCCACAAATCACCTTTGGAACGGTAAGCCGAGCTAGTCGCTTTGTCTTCCCTGTTTTCCTGCGTCTCGGATACCTATGGACCGTGTTCTCGAATGTCCGCTGCCTCGTTTCCCTGCACTCTCGTTCAAAGGCTCTGCTCGTTTTGGTGATATGTTTATACTCTTGCTTACGACCTATCTCACGACCGATCATGACCCCCTTACGACCCTCATGCCCCATGACACGACATGACTTGGTCTCGTTCATGCTGTATCTGTCCCATCTTCTACTTTGTATCTTCGGTATGAACTTTCACCACAAACCTTGCTGTGCTGTACCTAACCGAACAATCCCCGAGCATAGCGTGTTTGACTTTCGAACCTCTTTCCCGCATGTAGGTACGATCTAAAGACGCGATAAATGCAGAGCAACACTACGTTATATAGCTAACCTCCGAGTGCCAAGGAAGGAAGAGTTCTAGCTAGAAGGCAGGCTCCACGATGAGGAAGGTTCGTCCTTACGGCCGCTAGCACCGCTGCGATGCCAGGGTCATAGTCTACACGGAGGATGAGCAACTACGCATCAGGTGACGGGCTCTGCACGTACCCGATAGCTTGCATGAGCAGATATCCGATTGTCGAAACGACCTGCCGGCGTGTCAGCACAACTGCCCGCCTGGGGACTGAGACGAGCTCACCATCGTCGCAATGATACTCGCGGGCACACCGTTCTTCAAGAAGTCTACGTTAGACAAGTACAGCTGACCGAACTCATCTTCTTGAGTAGCACTGTCGAGTCAAGTGCGCAGTCTTTAGTCCTTCGCTTCTCGCAGACACTCTGGGCGGAGACTTACGCAGTCTGATTGGGGAAACCAGATACTGGCATCCCCATACCCGTCGAGCAGATGAGGCCGGTGATGAAGATGAGGAGGTTGGAACGGTCGCCAGGCATGCTCGCCCCGACTTCCTTCGCGATGGGTACCAAGAGGACGCTCGCAATGGTATGGCTGATGAAAGTCGAAATGACCTGCGGAAAGCGACAGTGAGTGAGGAGATCCGGCACAGGAGTCGGGCATCACTTACCAGAACGATGACGGAGAGGAGCAGGACAACAGGGTAGAGGTCAAGACCTGAGATGGCCTTGCGGATCCCCTCGCCAAGGACTTCCAAGAGGCCGCTGTTCGTCACTCCATTGCCTAGCGCGATACCGCCCATTGCGATGAAGACCACTGTCCACAAGAACTGCTCGAAGTCGTCCTATGCACTCAGTCAGCCAACGGTAGACCCGACTGAGGGCTGCATCAAGCTACGCACCTTCTTCAGGATGCCCGTGGAGAAGAAAGCAACAATCGGCAGGATGGCAATAACACCCATATCGCCCACCACACCTTGGATCGAGTGCGCAACGCACCACAGCCCGATCGTCACCAGGCACACGAACGACACCCACCACTGCTTCACGGAGAATCGCTCCTTCGGCGC
The DNA here is from genome assembly GCA_022385765.1 of Trametes cingulata. Classification (NCBI taxonomy): domain Eukaryota; kingdom Fungi; phylum Basidiomycota; class Agaricomycetes; order Polyporales; family Polyporaceae; genus Trametes; species Trametes cingulata. The sequence goes on from MU278005.1 coordinate 131,795, forward strand.
GCGTACCGGCTTCACCTCAATCTCGCCCTCGCCGTCTGGCGAGCGCGCAGGGCGATAGCTCACGAGTAGGAGCAGCCAGATGAGCACAATGGAGATCGCGGAGACCGGCAGCGAGACCGCAAACCATGAGCCCCAGTCCAGTGGCGGGTCCATAGCGCTGAGTGCGATCAGGTTCTGGGGAGAGGAAATTGGGGAGCTCTGGCCGCCGATGTTCGCCGCAAGCGCGATGCCGATCTGCGGAGGGTGAGGCCCGGTTGACGCAAGAGCAATGAGCGACTTACGATCAAGCAGGGCGCGAAGGATGACTTCGGAGGGAGCGTCCGCAGAATGGGCTATGGCAGACCGTCAGTTCCAGCCGAAGTCGATCCCGCACCTCACTCACCTGGATAAGGGTGAAGCACAGCGTCGGGGCCGCGACATTACTGATCCACATGCTGGCAAAACAAGCGACGCCCATGAACGCAAGGAGGACGATACTCGGCCGAGTTCCCGCCAGACTGAGCACCTTTGTGATTATGACACGGTCGATAGCGGTCTTGCTCAGTGCGGAAGCAATGGTGAAGCCGCCGATGAGGAGCATAATGGTCGGCGAGAACATGACCGAGAAGACGTGCTTCGTCGCAGCAGGCGGGTCCAGCGGCTCTCCGTCTGAAGATCGGATGACGCGCAAGAGGACGAACAGTGCGGGTATCAGTGTCGACGTGACGAACAGCGGGATCGCCTCCGTCGCCCACAGGATCGTCGCGAACACCAGCACAGCCAGGCACTTGTTGGCCTCCGTGCCGTCCACGACCTGCACATTCAGCAACACGAGGAATACGACGACCGCGATGACCGCATATAGCATCTTCGAGGTCAATTTCACGCGTCCGACGGGCGTTTGGACGTTCAGCAAGCCTTGTTCGGGCTCAACGATGAGGCTTCCGCCCATGGTGATCATCCCGTTGTCGTCGTTTCCACCGCCGCGCCGCGCCTGGCTGATCATCTGTCGCCAGACGGTGTCGCGCTCCCATGCGATGTGCTCACGTTGGTGCAACTTGAGTTGGCGACGCGCCTCGACGGTGTCTCCGTGCGTGACGCAATGCGCGTAGAGGTCTATGAGCTGCGCAATCTTGGCGTTCAAGCGGTCTTTGGTTGCTTGCTGGAATGGAGGCGCCTGTTCTACGACGTCATGCAGATAGCGGTCCTGCAGATCGCTCTCTGTCACTTTGTCGTACCTCCACCCCGCGGTCAGTACGTCTACAAATATGACAGGAGAAATGACTCACTTCTTCAGGATCTTGCGGAAACCGGCATAGTTGAGCTCGACATAGGACTTCAGGGATGTCGCGAAGACGTATGTCCTTGTAATCTTCCGCTTGAACAGCAACTGCGTATCTTGAGCGTAGTTATTCCGCGCGGTCCACACCGTCTCAGGTTGCGAGCTCGTCGATCCCGTCGAGATTAGGCTGTCTCTCAGCTTGTTTGCCAAAGACTTTGCCCTAACGAGAGGTGACTTGCTGTTGCCTCGCCCTGTGCCCTGTCGGTCGACGTTGGGATCGAGAGAAGCCACGCTCGCCTCAAGGTCATCTCGATCGTCAGAGGAGACGCTATACCTGCGTTTCGAATCGAACTTCAGTCTGCTCCCTGCAAAGGAATAGGTCGGATAAGAGTCGAAGTCGACGAGCGGCCGGCATGTCAGCGCACAACGCATGAGTATAATGCTTCCTCCGCGTCGCGCACTTGCATTGGACCCACGTGCCTTGCACGCTGACATGCAAGAATGGGAAATAGGACATACCTGATGGCGCGGGAGGCCCAGCACTACTGACTGAACGAGAATGCTGCCGACGTCGGCGCGCAGGAGACTTTGTGCGGTCGCGTACTGGACTGTGGATATCAAATTCGTCGTCATCTTCCTCCTCGTCCGCGTCCGCGTCGGCATCGCCATCGTCATCGAAGTACTGCGGCCCTGCGTACGGGCCGTTATGCTCTTGCTGCTCAACTTCTTGCTGGAGCGTGGTGACTTCGTCCGCGAGTCGCTGCTCTTCGCTCTCGTAGAACAAGCAGACCTTCTTGAGCTCGCGGTCGAGGAGGGGGATGAAGAGCGCGTCGGTGTTCGTTGCCTCAGAGCCTGCGCCGATAAGAGAAGTGCTCTCGTTTGCTTCGAGGTCGTGGAAGGACTCCTGGAGGCCGGCTTTCTGCTTCTCGAGCTGGTAGACGTACTTCTTCAAGGCGTCATAGCTGGTTGCTGTCGGCGACCAATCCAAAGCGACGGATTAAAAGAGACGCACGCGATGTATTCGTCCCACCACTCTGACACCGCGTTGAACTTGAGCGACGAACTGCGCGCCTTGGGCCCTTAGTGTTGTACCGCGATGATCTGTAGTGACGGAGGCGCACCTGAACTTCATGGCAAACCGAGCGAGATCAAAATGCGGGGTGGCCGACTGGCTGAGCTGCCGGAGCGGGATTTGTTCCTCAACGTCTCTCGAAGAGGCCTCAAACTAAGCCTCTCTCAATTTCAGCCAACCTTCGCGGCTACACTCTTCAACTCACAGGCCGCCCTAGCAGATGAGCACCTCTAGCAGGAATAGTGGCAAATTAATAGCGAGCAGAGCAGCAGAGCAGAGCAAGACGAGCAATGAGTCGCAGTCTGTTCGTCGAGCGCGCCACCGTCGCACCTCCTGCCTTATTCGGTGCTTTCGGGACACCGGACCGCTAGGTTTCCCACGACACCGTCCGCCGAAAAAGGGGCATGCAGGTTTACCGTTTGCAAATGGTCTTTAGCCACTCTCTTTTCTTTTGACCCCCCATCCGCGACATCTGCTGAAAACACCAGCTTCTGCCACATACTTAGTGCCACTCAAGCTAGTACTATCATGGCTCATGCTGAACGTCTGCGTGCACAGCAATTTGTTCCACCTGATTCCGGGCTGGGCAGGTCAGTATTCGTCTACTCACAGTGCGCCCCGGGTCTCGCCGCTCACACTTTGAGGGCAGGTCTATCGAGGAACTCATGCGCACGTAAGTTCTGATAGCTCTACAGTCCTCAACCGATCCTGAACTGGTATCACGCAGTGACGAAAGGCTTTCCGGGGTAGAGTCGCAGCGACTTCGGACCTACTTTTCGAGTAACAGCCTAGAGCCCGCGCGCGACCTCGACCTGTTCGGCAGAGCAGTGATGATGGGAGACCTAGACGGATTGAAGAGCATCTACCAAATACGGCTCGCACACTTCAGTTCTCTCGCCGCGGACGAAGAGGCAGCCCGGTCGGCTGCAATGAAAGAGATCTACCTCAAACGCTGGGGCCCTACCCGGGTGCCACTGTTCAACCTCATCCTCCTCTCTTCCCTCATCAACCCTGGCTCCAAGGAGATGCATCACAATATAGCGCGGTGGCTCATTGAAGAGGCCAAGGTCCCGGTAGACGGGACTGACCTCTCGGGATCCACCGCACTGCACCACGCGATCTCGACAAAACCGGCGTTCGAGCCGGAATATGCCCAGATACTTTACGACGCCGGCGGGGACGTCAACCATAGAAACCGCTATGGTGGCACGCCCGCGCATGAGCAGATCATGACATGGGACCCGCGGGACAAGGCGGTCGTGCGCCGCGCCGCGACCGCGCTGAAGTGGTACCTCGACCACGGCGGGAACATCGACATCAAGGACACGGACGGGAAGTCTCCGCGCAGCATGGTAGACAGCACGCGCCGTCTGGCGCAGGCTGGTCTCCGTATGGACACGTGGAAGGTCGTGGACGACGAAGACAGGCGCCGTCAGAGTCTTGCCGGGCAGATCTGTAGCTTCTGCGGACGGGCACCGAGAGGGGATGCTGCCCTGCTCACTTGCTCGGCGTGCAGGACCGCGAGGTACTGCGCGTCCCCTTGCCAAAAGGGGGATTGGCCTCATCACAAGCTCCGCTGCAGGAGGGTGCCCGCCTAATTGGACTGGCTGTCGTCATGTAGAGTGCTTCATATAGTTGTTTTTGGTCCGCTGGAGTGCGTGCTGGTTTCCGGACAGCGAGTCGCAAATCAATAGGACGACATCCCATGCTTAAATCCAAATTACATGATCACACAGTCCGACTTCTTCTTGGGACGTACCGCCGCATCAATAGCGCGTTGACGAGCGGCATGTTCGCGCTCGCGTTCAGCACGTTCCTTCTCCTCTTGCTCTCTCGTACGTCTTGCGTACATCTCCCGCGACCGCTCGTCCTCTTCGGCTTGTAGCTGTCGCGCGAGTGCCTCACTACACAATGGTTCAGGCGTCGTAGGAAAAGCAGAGCTTCGACCACTTACTCTGCACGATCAGCTAACGTCAATGCTCCGGTCTGCTGCTCCAGTGCAGCTAGGGCGCTCTCAGCCGTATGTCCTGCGTAGTCTCCTCCCGCAGGACTCGAGCGGACGAAGTCAGAATCCACGAACGTCGACCATCCACCATCGATGTCCTCCAGGCGTTCCCAGACCACTGACGATTCATGGAGGAAGACCTGGTCGGTCGCGAGGGTATACAGCGCGCCGTCTTCGCCAGGCGACTTGTAGAGCACGGAGAGGTGCGAGTTCCGGAAGAGCGCGACGAGCGCACCGGGCTCGAGTGACGAGGCGAGGTTGAAGAGACCGTAATAGGTCAGTTGTGACGGTGAATTCTCGATGAAGCTGCGGATCATGAGGGCTGGGAAGTTCATTCAGCAGTAGAGGTCAGCATTCTTCCCGGCTATATCGGGATGGAGAGCGACGCACCATCCTCCACCTTTCGCTGTTCTTCAGGGGTGAGGGTGTACTCGGAATCACGTCTCGAAGGGCCTTCTTGAGAAGGAGCGGGTACCTCGGAGACGACGAGGTGTCCCTTGGTGATGTGGTCGGCTTCGACGAGCAGGTTTACAGAGGAGTCATAGTCCTCTGTGCGCGACAGTACTTCATGTTCCGGGCTGGAGGGGTCGACGAGCCAGCCGTGGACGAGCCTGATACCCGCCTGCTCGAAGAGCTTGAGCTCGCCTCCTGATCCTCCTGGGCGGAAGAGCGTCGAGCCCGTGAAGAGGGGGTTCAAATCCATTCCCTCTGTAACGCGACGGTCGCGGTCAGTCGGAATTGGGGAGATACGGAACGACTGGACCTACTCCGTGTGGCGGGCATGATGGATAATGCTGCGGAAATGTCGACGTCCGGGCATGCTGTGAGGAGGTACTCCGCGACCAAGCGAGACAGGTAGTCATACGAGACTGTCGTGCGCTCAAAAGGCAGGATCTGTATCTGCTCTCGCAGGATCAGGATGTTACCTGCGAGAGCCGGCTTCAGAAATGGGCTCTGCGGGGGTTCACGTATACCTACAGATCGCAATAAAGGAGCATGGGCTTGGACATGGTGAGTGCACAGTGCGTGACAAGGAGGCCAGAGTAGGAGACTGACCCATTGTAGTTCTGCGTTATGATCTTGTAACGTCGGGGCGGACCGTCTGGGTCGGGCTTGAACGAAATCTCCTTGAGGTACCATACTTCCTCGAGAGATGTCTGCACGCTCTCGTTCGCACCATGCTGCTCGAGGTTGGCGGGAGCCTCTGTAGGTGCCGGGTCTGCCATATGACGCGCGTGTCACTACTCAGTGACTATCTGGAAACACGAAGGACGCAGTCAGGATAACGCGCCGAGTTAGGTGGTATAGCATGAATACGGACGCTACGCTGTCTGATATCCAAGATTAATTACAATTCTAGTAGAAGAGACAGGTCGGAATGATCAGGAGGCCTCCTTCGTGAGAGGAAGTGTGAGTCCGAGTGGAAGATGTCTCCAAGTTGGCGGTGCACGCGTCAGGCGCCTCCGGACTCGGCATGGTCAGCGGGCGTCAAACTCATGTTTTCCGTGTGTTTCGGAGGTGTGGCTGTGTTCCTCGCTATCTGGCTTTCGAATCTGCTCCGCATCGCGGGGTCTTTCCGCTCTCTCAGCCGGCCACGATGAGGCTTGCAACTGTCGACTCGTCCCAGGCAGTGTTCGTTATCCTTTGGTATCTCTCAATTGCGCTCCTTACGTTGACCTAATGACGGAACGACTAAGCAACTTACTGGTACATGGTCCCACCATCATCGCTTCATCACTGGCATGGATGCTGCCAGGTGAAGAGAGTCCAGGAGTCCAGGATACAGGGCAATCGGACATCCTTGTGAGCAAATCGCGTTAGAGGACTACTCGATCACATAATCACGTCATATAACAACACGCAGCACAAGGCGGAGGCGAGTCCAATTACGCTCTCAGCGTGCTTGCAGACATACTCGGGGGCGGTATCGCAGATGGCCGCCACTCATGGATGGATCCGACATGGCAACTCGTACGTGCATTCTGGCTCCTCTCCAACATGATAGCATTAGTCTGTCTCCACCAGGCATTTAAGGCTCTGCGACTTTCCCGAGTGAAATCTCCGCCTGCGTTGACTCCGTTACACCAGGGTGTTTCTCGATCGACCGGTTCTGAACAAAGCGATCATGCTCGTTAAGGCATACCTACTACTCGTATTGTACAACATGCTCACCATAGTGGCGTTCCATGGCTCGCTCGGTACGGTAGTGCTTGCATCTGAACGAGGGAGGAGGGCCAGGTCAATGAGTCCCGGCCGATGGGCGTGTTCTATACGCGGCAGTATTGATTCCCTGGCGTTCAGCCTGCCAGGAATCAAATGCGTCAGTACTGCTGTTCGCCGTATCGGCGGTTGCTAGTCACGTACGCAGCAAGGACGCAGTTGACGTATACTGGAAGATGTGATCAGCAATCGGGTCGTGCAGTACCGGGACCCCCTAGGCTCATTGCAGAATAATTGTCGTACATACGCTTGGTAGTCACCATGTCAAACCCAACATATATGTACTGGTCCGGGCCAACGAGAACCTAGAGGCGACTCTGAATGTCAGCTTTGCTTGGCCCGAGGTTTGTAGAGGGAATCCACAGTCGGCGCACCAAGACAAGGATAATGATACTGAACACGCTAGTATCGGATGAAGCTGTAAGCGCGTTCTCGTCGGACGACAGATGGAGTGCCCAGCTTACTCAGTGATGAGTCCTGTAGTGGTATCACATGGCAGTCAGCCAAACACGACACTGAGAGCATATCCCAGGCATTTACCAGTGCCGATAGAGTACGTTATAAGAACATCAATGATAGTATCGGTGCTACCAGGTTCATTGTAAGGCCACAGAATCAGTCCTAGTAAGAGATTGACCTCACCGTTTGAACCCAGTCCGACTTCGGCGCAGGACCCATATAAGGATGGAGGTGATCAGAACGTCTGACACCACGCCCACTCCAAAGCAGACTGCACTGAGCCACTATGTATGGGACGAGTGAGTGACCAGTGCGTCATGTAGTATGATTGGCATCTCACTTACAGCAATCTTGCGGAATGCGTTGAGATCGGGCAGGATGAACCTGCGTGCCAAACGTACGTTAGTCCGCATCCACTGCTCGAACCGGGACTGCGAGAAAGCGTACTCACGCTTCTGAAGTAACGGCTGGGAACACGAGGTCATTGAGGGCAGTTTCAGTCATGATCATCTCGCAATCCGGAAACACACACTGTACCCGCGGTGAAGCCTGTAGTAACATCCACAATAAGCACAATGTTCCCCTTCTGGCGGAGTATGGAACCTACCAAGTTCCAACATGAACATCAGTCCCTGAGATAGAATGTATCAGCGCAAGTTAGAAGTCGGGGGCCGATGGGCTCGTGGCGATACGCACCACAAATGCCAGTATTGGGCGGAGGCGTGGCCCTCCGACTGCATAATTGCCTGTTAGACGATGTTGCATGGTTCAAGCAGCGCTGCTACTGACTCAGATAGGCACGCCGAGCGAAGAAACTGCGCGGCGGTCAGCATATGACGCTACCAACAGCGAATCAACGGCAAACCATTGGCAGGGCATGATAATCATGCACTAGGTGAACACATTGCATGAGTGGGTGTCCCTCATGTAACCTGTCAAGTCAGAACTCACACTCGAGACCGATATCATCTGAATTATGGCCCGATGGAATGTGCGAAAGAGGATAGCGTCAATGACCAGGCGTGCGAAGAGTCTATGTATGACGCACATTGAGCGACCTACGACGAAGAATCACTCGAGATTAGAAAGCTCCGTTATGAAGACATTCCCAGGTTGCATGGCGTACCATATACCGGTGAAGAGGTGCGACGGCCGGAAGTAGTTGGTGATGAGGTACCAATAGCTGCTCACCATGATCAGCGCGTCGCATGCGCAGTGTGAGGAAACCAGCATACTTGAGGTGCATGCATAGGGTGCTGTAGTAGGTATCCATGGCGCTGCGACAGAGCGAGAGGCTCAGCGGACGTCTCTCCGGGCCAGGGAAGTAATTGCCAGCACTCACACGAGGAAGGCAACCTAAGGAACTCGGGTTAGTGTTCCGAGTCGCATACGTACACACGATGTAGAGCGGACTGCTCACATAGAGTTTCATCAGCTTGGAGTCCGAGAAACCAACTCGCGCGTATCGATACGCCTGGTGCAATTCGACGCCGTACAGACTGCGAAGTTAAGATGTGAGTGCCCGTATTCAGTGCCGTCACATGGTAGAGCAGACGTACATTAAGCTGACAAAGCTCCCCAGGAGCATTGCGCCGTAAGTGTCGTCCAAGGGGCCAATCCGGGGGAGCGGGAGCCCAGCCGAGGGCACGGCAGGAGAGGTCGAGTTCGAGTTCATGGGATCAACTTGTCAGCGGCCAAGCGGCGAGGGACGACTGCAGCCGAGCTCGAATCTCGTGCTTGAACTCTTATACGGCATGGTCGTCTTTGGATACAGAGAAGATGGGGTCAGTGCCCAGCGGATATCAGACTTGTGGACAGGGTGGCGTGATAGCGAAAGCGTCGAATCATGTTCGCATAGTACAAGACAGGAAGTTCCACATCTTGAAAGCTACGTTGACGCCGTCGTCTACAGATGGATGATGTCAGCGCAAGGACCGGAATGCAATCTCTGAGACTATGATACTCCTACCTGCCAGCGCGAAATCACCAATCTCAACTGGTCGGAGTTGCACACACGACGCCTTGAGCACTCGACAGCTCTGCTCACTGGATGTTCATGCAGATATGCTTACAAAAAATGCAGAGTCAGAGGTTGCTTCGCTGGGTGTCCTCGAATCTGCAGCGGTGCGTCAAGTAGTACAATATCCCTGGTGGAGCATAGACTACGGGGTTACACGACCGGTGCCGGCGTGGGTGACTGCTCACTAATATCATTGATCTCGCAGCGGAAGCCCTTGCAGAAGCCCGAAAATAGGGATCCGGGTTCTCATATAGTGACCGTGCGTCAAGACCATTCAAGAACGCACCCTCAATTTCCAAGTCCGGGCACGAGGCGGGTGCCCGGATGCCTCGCGGAACACGTCCATCATATGCTGGCAGGCTGCCGGAAACCTTCTTCCCCGTCATCGATCGCAGCATGAGCGTACTTTTCTTTGAGCGCCGGCGCCGGGAGCACAGCAGGGGCGATGGAGCATCGAGAAGGTTGCTGCCTGGACAAACTGATGAGTGTGATTACAGTGGGTAGCAGCGGGATTGACGTACACAGGTTGCTGGCTCGGAGCGTCGGCACTTCCGGGGGGGCGTGCACGAAACTGGGGTATAGCATAGCTCGAGGAAGACCCGGAGGATTCTAGCATACAGTGGACGCATGCAACATTAGCTCGGAAACGTACACTTTGGGCGGGAGCGAACGGCGTGTCTCAAGCGCTGATGGGAGAGGCACCTGTACATGAAAATCACGGAGGGATACACAACGGCGATGGTCACCTAGTGAATCGGCGGCAGCAGTCGATACGGCACCTCCCTGCGGTACGCATGCCAACCGTCGCCAAAATGCTCCTCCAGCTGGGCATCCTCCACAAAACACCGCCTGTACACCGACAGGATAACGAACGGCGCGCCTACCCACCACAGGTACACGAACACCGCCGCGGGCGAATGCACAATGTCGCACACCGTCACGTACCCGTTCGCGCCGAACTGCATGAGGTGCACCCCGATGGTGAGGGCGATCATGCCGAGGTACGCAGGGTGGCGGACGTAGGCGTAGGGCCCGGACTTGATTATGTGGTGGTCCTTGGTGATGACGACTTCGAAGGTGAAGAGAGGGCCGAGCACGCGGAAGGACCAGAGGCGGAGGGTAGCGCCGAAAACCACGAGGATCGTACCGAGGACAAAGCGCGGAGAGGACTGCTCTGCGAGCGATTTGGCCGAATCAAGGCCTGCTGGGCAGACATAAGGTAAGAGAGGTTGTAGCCCTGGGTTGGAGCCCGCCGCGATGGCGACGCCGAACGCGAGGAAGGCGCAGAAGAGCACAGCCTACCGGTGAATGCAGTCAGTGTCACACAACCCGTGCACATGCTGAGAACGAAGCACGCATACCCGGACAAAGTAAGAAAATGACCGGATGATGTGCTCCAGAGGTTGCCCCTTGTAGACTTTCACAGCGCCCTTCGCTGCGGGTTGAGGCGGGGTCACTGCCGCACCGAAGAAAATGCCACAGCTAGCCGTGAGTAGCGCCTTCAAGAGCATCCTGACTGTAATCAAATCCGTAAGGTCTATGCCCAAGATGATTAGACTAGGTAGAGTCAGTCCGGATATGAACGGTTGCCCACCTCTTGAAGCTCGGAGTCTGTCGACGATGTGATCGTCGAGGACTGAGGCCTTGAGGGGCGAACTGGTTGGAAATCTCGCAGACCACGCAGAATGCGCCGAGAGGATGGAGGGAGACTATCCGGGTGCTCGACACCTCACAGTGTGGGAGACCTCGATGACTGGCATCTTCTCTTCTATACGGACTCGTTGCGGGTGTTACCGTGCCGAATTGCTTCTATCAAGCAGCACAGTTCACGGGGCACTGGAATCAGTTCTCAACTCGGACCTCGTAGAACCACATAATTTTTCAGGAGAGATCTTGCCCTCATACATCGAGAAGGAGTGTCTGGCGGGGAAGGAAGGGACGTCAAATGTGCAACGGCGATGTGGCGGATGGGCAAAGACCCACAGTAGACGCCCATTTCTTGTGGGGCGCCCAGCTCGGCGCTAGTGCTCGTGATCATGCGTACTTTCTTTTGCACCGCCGCGTTCCACCACCGCTCTACCTGAGCAGAGTTCCCCGCGAGTACATCATACCGCTGTCCAACTTTATGTGACTCGTGTACCGCACGTTGATATCTTCTTGACGGCCGTTTTCCGCTTGTAATGCCGAGCAACATCTGGAGCTAGACCGACGACGGTCACTTGACAGAGCCTGAGCTGTTCGGGCGAAACCAAGTCTAAACACAGGCCATAGTTCTAAATGGGTGCGTGACCGCGAATAACTTATGAGACACATATAGTACATCGCCGTTCTTCCTCTACGCCAAAAATACCGGCTTTATGTGCCATGAGCATCGGGCATAATCATGAACACGGCGGTGGTCTTGACTTTGCGCCCAACGCTGCTTCCATTGAGTGTCCGTACGGTTCGTTGTGCGAGTCTTGCTATTTAATCGTCCACCACGCTTGGTGCAAACGTACCGCTCACACAATTTGTTATTCAGGTGTGGGTGCACTGCCTCGCAGTGAGCGCAAATGAAAGCTCTTCACGTCCATTCCATCTCAACAAGAAGGCACAAACAGCGATTCTTCGGTTCAGCAGACCACGGCCAGGGACGACCAAGACCTTGCATGGGAGTCCACCTAACTGTTCCTGCGGTCTCAGCTCGGCAGGATAGGGCTCGGGCACCTCGCTCAGTCATACTCGGACCATGGCCCTTCGACATCAAGGAAGTATACTCAGGCCGTCTTCTTTCGGGGCTATTCTTAGTGAACATAGCGTCTGCGGTCTCATCAGCTCAGGGCCCCTGGGATTCTTCCGAGCAATCATCATGTTCGAAGACCTGCACAGATCTGCTGTGTTCGCCCACCGTCCCACACAAACGCCGTCCCTTCATTTTCAGAGTGATAGCTGAGCTTGAATGCTCTATGGGTGCTAGTTTAAAACACCCCCGCTCTCGCGTGCCAGAGGGACTGCGAACACCCCTCACACAATGGTCGCCTTGCACGGTACGGTTGGCTGCCCCGAGTCTTTGTCGCTCCTGCCGACGCTACCCTCCCTTAACAACACCTACGGTGCTGTACTCCTCGGGAGCTACTTCGGTGTAATGTAGGTAACGGATCGCCCAACCCTTCATGCCCTATACTGACATACGTTATACAGGTTATACGGCTTTAATCTCCACCAGGCATACCGCTATTCTCGCTTGTTTCCAGGGGACCATATGTACCTCAAAGTTCTGGTAGGTATTGCCGGCAGTCTATGTCAGCGGTCGCTGAAGGCGCTCATCGATGCGGCATAGGTCGTCATTGTCTTGTAGGTACAGATAGTACAATCATCCGATTTAGGACTCACCGCCCTCTGCAGGATCCTCGAGACCTTCCACACAATCCTGTGCATGCACATGAGGTGCGTTTTTACACTTCAAGCTTGGTCGAGAGATAGTCTTACGTTTCCCTGACATGCTCTCACAGCTACTACTATTTGGCGACCAATTACTTTAACCCGTTCGCCCTCCTCGCCGGTTCATGGTCAGCATCAATTGTCATGTGCCTGCTTCGATTCACGCTAAGCCCCGCACAGGTCTATTGACGTGAGGACCTCTTACGATCGATCTGCAGGCTTTGCTAACACGTATCCCGCAGTTACTTCCCATTTCCGCCGTGAGTAGCTATGAGCCCCCGTTTACGGTGTGTACTCATGATCTGTATGCAGGGTGTTACTATCATTGCCTGTCAGACGTATGTCCCGGTGTTGCACTTACCTCTTACCTACTAGTACTGAGTCGTTGTCGTTTCGTCAGATTCTTTGTCCGTCGAGTATATCTAGGTGAGTTCTCGCCGGCTGGTCATAGTTGTCCTCTCAACTCACTTTGGCACCAGTTGGCCATCGATACAGGATACTCGTTGGGCTTGTGGTAGGTCGTCCTTGGGGTCACTCGCCTATCATGAGAGGCTGAGTATGCTGTAGGTGGCCCTGCTGTTTTCGGAGCTAGGTCGGTATCATAGTAAGCGCTAACATCTACCCTGACACTGACCACGAGCGAAACCTCTCGCGCGCAGCGTTTGCTGCAGGTGCGTAATATCGATGTCAATACTGTAGACAACCCTACTTACCGCTTCACTCCGCAGCTGCCACCGCAGAAGCGTCAGTAACGTCCTAGCTATTCGATAGACACCGCCAGCTCACCCGTCGGAATCAGGTTCATTCAGCCGACTTTCGCCAAGTACGAGCATGTCACGGTACGCTGTTTTCCGCTCCTACGCGCCATACGTACCGGATCTCAAGCTCTGTCATACTCGCAGTGGCTCATATCGGTCGGTTTTGGCATGGCGGTTGTTGCGGATGGCATTCTCACCACCGCACTGATCATCGCTCTCCGCAAGAGCCGTACTGGAGTGCGCAGGTAAGCACGGTTTGAATTCACAGGATGACTATGCGTCGAGGCTGAGGATCCTTGCAGAACCGATTCTGTGATTGACGTGTTGGTGCTGTACGCCATTACGACCGGTTCGTTGAGCTGTATTCTGGCGTCTAGCGCGGCGCTGATGCTCGGAGTAACCTAGGTCTCTTGACGAGGTACGCCCCACTTGTATAAATGTTTATACTTCGACCCCGGTGCTCAGATGAAGTAGCGTCTTCAACACCCTAGCTTTCTTGTTTGTAAGTCGCATCGATGAAGGCTCTTACTCAAGGGCTGGATTAATGGCCCGAATCTTTGCAGGCGTCGATCGAGTCCAGCAACCTGATCTACGTCGGAATCAATATCGTCGCGTCGAAGTGTGAGTACCTCTGCCTCGGCGAAATCTACGCCACACTTTTCGGAGGGTCCCCCGCTAACTTCGCAAATCTCCCTACAGTATACGCTACCTCTCTGTTCGCGGCGTAAGCGACCACTTGCATGATGCTCCTCAACGTGATAGTGTAGTAAATTGACTCGATAATCCAGGCTTAACTCCCGCCAGGCGCTCGCCCAACAGGGCATGGGCGCGTCCACGGCGATCTACGGCGGCACTGGAGTACCGCGCGCAGCCGGGCCTACCGTCACCATCGAACAGTGGAAGGTCGCTCCGGTATGTCTTAGACACCCAAATCTGTGCTCGGCGGGCGGAACGCTGATCGCTCCCGCGAGCCAGCCGCCACATGGGACGTCCGATACTGCTCTCGAGGAGATGCAGTTTAAGGAACGCCCGCTTGCTGCGGGCACGGAGACCCGTGCTTTCTCCGGCTCCGATGAGGAGGTCGCCGCTGATATCACGGAGATGCGGCAGACGCAGACGGCTTGAAAGTCTGTGGAAACGTGCTGCAGATGATTGCCGTGAGGAGACACCTCGAGCGTATATATGTGTCGTATTTATGTATAGCATCTGTAGGTTATGAAGCATACTCAGCTTGTTGGGATGATGGAGGTGTCTTGGATGCGTACATCTCTCTCAAGCAGCCCAGATACGTTGAACCGGTAGTAGGTACTGAGTCTCGAGATAGTGAGAGGGTCAAATGTTACCCCGAGCAGTTGTTGGTCAGTACCGGTATCAGATCCGTATTGCCTGCCGCCCTCAAACCCCCATCTCGTATCGGGAGTACTTGACGAACCTGCCCTCAGCGGCACATAGATAGAAATACAAGTACATGAGGGGCAGGACTGATACCTCTTCTACGACAAAAACTTGCTACTGCACAATACACGGAACGAACTGGCATCTCGGTAATGACAGGACAACACATTTTTCCTATGCTCACACGAACTCCACACGACGTGCGTCATCCTGAGCCTCAGGGACAGACGCAGTGTCCTGAACCAGCCCGCCGGACGCTTTGATGTCGAGAATTGTGGTTTGTGTCTCCGCCGAGAACTGCATGGCCATGTCAGTACGAAGTCGCATGCAGCAGGTGATGCTCTATTCACCTGCAAGCTGTGCCATCCCCGGTTGCCGGACCCTCCTCCTTCAGTCGAGCGCTGGTATACCGACATGCCGATCTCTCCGGTGCCCTTCTCCTCGGACGCTTGGGAGAGGATGGCCTCTCTGAAATTCAGCCTGGTGTCATGCAGAGAGGATCAGTGATGCTGCAGTATCCAGGTATGAAAATGGACGTACGCCGCTAGAACCGAGTTCACGTAGACTAGGGAGCCGTCAGCCGGGTGTCCAGACGAGAGTTGGGAGCTTACTGACGCTTAGAGGTAACCAGGTCTATCCCGGTGTATATCAGGTTATGAGGTTGGACCAAAGCCTGGGATCGCGTTGAACAATCGGATGCCACGATGTTACTGAGATGTGGACGTACGAAGATGAGAGCGAAGACGCTGCAGACGCTGCAATAGGTGATTCTCTCTGTCAATCGACACACAAGCAAGATGGGAAACGGCGCCTTACTCCGTGATGAAGCCTAAGCGGAGGGAGATGTGAGCTAGAGAGACTCGCTACTGATCGAAATACGTACCAGTGCATACTGCGTACTTGATGAGCGTGTCGATTATCGAGTCCGTCCTGCATGATACAGAGTGTCATTGATCAGTCATTGGTCGAGTACGGGCCCGTGTGCCTACCTCTTGAAGCCGGTACGGCTCTTGTGCAAGATGTAGATGAGGACGGCTGTCAGCATCGCGTTGGAGCCGACTGCTATGCCGTAGGCGACGGAGACAAGCCACTGGCGTTGGGATGAGACATGCACCAGGAGGTGTTCGCAGAAGCTATGCTTACCGCCCATTGGTTGAATTCCTGTAGGTTGGGCAAGACGAACCTGGGATCCGCAGTCGGGAGACATTCAGTATGAACAATCCGTGGCCTTCTATATACATGGTGCTCACGCTTTCACCGAGATCGCTGAGTCGTCGGGGACTGTCAGTATACGCTAGTACGGGGCTTCACGACTACTCACAAATCGAGAAGCCTGTGCAGTATCAGTCAGAGATGTGCTGCGGACTTGGCGGTGACACGGGAAGAGCACCTACCTAGTTCCGCCAAGAACATGACGGCCTGGAAGGGAAAGTTGAGCAGACAAGGCGATAGTGTTTCCGGGTTTATGATACTTACTGCGACGATCGCGACGATCCTGAACTTCTGGCCGACTGGATAGCCGTGAGCAGAGACATCCTTGGTGCGATAATCAGACGTTACTCACTCACGTACACCCGCCGCGCAAAGAAGCTGCAGAAATGGGTGGTGAGCAGAGTGAGAGCGGCCGCAGTAAATAAACGACGTACCCTTGACAAGCGACGATAGTAGTGCCCTGCAACACGCGACGCCAGTCATGAACTTCGAGACAACGGGACTACATGCAAGGGGCATACCACAGTCACAGCGACCAACTGGAAAGGATTGTGTTATTCATGAAGGGGATTTCGACGCAGGACGGAAGGGGGAACGTACATTGAGCGACCACACACCCTTGAAGAGGCGCTCGGGTCTGAAGTAGTTAGTTACCAGATACCAGTAACTAGAGAGAGACATGTGTCAGTCCGAAAACCACGCAACTGACGCGTTGCCACACACCACATATGCATGCACAAAGCAGTGTGAAAAGTGTCGAGGATACTACGCGCTCCGGTCATGAGCTCCGCACACACCGAACGCGCGACTGGGAGACTTCGCTTACAGTATGAAGATGACCTGTCATTACTGTTCAGTATAGCTCCGATCATACCGAAGATGAGGAACTCACATAGCCCTTCATGTACCGCGGATCGCGATTATGAATACGAGAATAACGATACGCTTGGTGTAACGTCAAGCCGTACAGCCTTGAGTCGACGAGAGCCACACATTAGCCTCAGCCCAGCACGCATGAGAAAGATTGTACGCACATGAGGCTCGCGAAGGACCCTAGGAGAATCGCCCCGTACGTGTTGGCTATCGACGGTATCGTAGGGAGAGCCGGGATTGAGGCGGCGCCACCGGCAGGGTCGGGCGATTGCGTATCCATAGCTAGTCCTGGGTACGGGGATATCGCGCTCGGAGGGCCCTACGACATATTCATATAAGGCGGAAGGCTGGTCTTCGGCGCTATAGAAGCGGTCGCCCACAATGATCCATCCGATGCGCCGGCAGGGCGCCCACCGTTCTCGGAATCATGATAGAACGCACCTCGAGTTCGGATATGACAGACTGTGGCAGCCATTTTGAAGAATCAGAGATGCGAACTAAGACTTGCTCCTGAGTGTGAGGAGCACATACCTTGGTTGCGATGCTGTGCTCCAGATGTGAACTTCATCCCAGAGGCTACCGCATAGCATTGAAAGTTTGAAATTGCCACTCTGTCGAACGCTGCACGGTTCGCGCAAAACGCCTGTGCGTCTTCCTTGAAGCTCAAATGCGCGCCGTGCTGGATAGCTCGCCAAGCATGAGGAAAACTCCAATTGGCAACGCGATGAGAGGGAATCCCACTTGCATATGGTTCTGCAAAGTCCAGCTACTATGTATGCTTCTGTCCACCAAGGTGCAGTTCTCCGAGGTGGCCGCAGAGCACCCGTGCGACACCAAGAGAGGGGTACAGAATCTTGTCGCCCCTGCAGAATAGCACTTTGTGGTGAATATCATCTGCCATCGCAAGAGCGTATCAGACTGCTTCGCCTCGAACTTATCTGTCAAAGCCACGGTCGACCACATGATTGTGGACGCTCTCACTCACTTCGTTTTGGCTCTGCCCGCAGGTCAGAACGCACATAGGCGAGCGTAGTCGAGGTACGATCGCTCATCAGAACGTACGACTCGCTCCATTGAGGTCCGGCGAACCGACACATTCCTGCACGCGAGCGGAGGCGTTTGTGGTGTCCTGTGAACACTCCTCGAAAAGAAGTTGGTGAGCGCGCAACGCGAAGCCAGAAGTCGAAGATGGCGAGCCGGCGGCGAACGCCATCGGAATGTTGACAGGCGCCCAAAGTGATACTGGGTGCATCTCGGCGGAGACCACATCCTCAACCCCTTTCCTCTAGACGCGGCACGGGCTGTGCCCAAGTCTTTTGAACGAGCAGTGGAATTCCTTCGTCGGTGAACACATAAAAGCACCCACAACATACAGATACGATCGCCCACTCCCCTTCTGCAAAGCACTTTCCCCAAACGCCTACAAGAACTGCTTGAGCGCAGGGAGGATCGTCGAGATCGCGTCCCCGTTCGGGGGCTCGATGCTCTGGAAGTACTGCACGCAACCACATCAGCACCCTCACCAGCCATCCCGAACGATTGAAATCACTCACGTCTCCCCACCACGGCCCCGCGGCCCACCAGAGCGCACCGAGCCACGGGCCCCCCGCGGCCTGCTGCATCTCGCAGAGCGCGCCGGTGACGGCGGTGACGCATTGCGTGTTGTTGCCCGCGCCGATCTCGCCGAGGAAGCCCTTGAGCCCGGTCTGCTGCAGCCACTGCGTCGCGGCCTGCAGGCGCTCCGCGCCGATCGTGCTGGACACGCACGTTGGCGAGGTGCCGGAGCCGTCCGAGTCGAGGTATTGGTGCATCTCTGTGTGCGCGTGAGGTGAGTACGTGCGAGAAGGGAGGAGGGGGGGAGGAGGAGGGGGAGAGGAGAGACGTACCGATGGCGATGTTGTTGTTCGGGTCCTTGATCGCACCGAACGCCTGGCTGTTGCCCGAGGACGTCGTCCACGTCCACGCGCCGGTGTAGCTCGTGCCCTCAACGAGGATGAGCTGGCTCGTCGCGCCGCTCGCGCGCACGCCGTTCACGGCCGCTTGCATCTACGAGTCCGCGGTGAGGTCCTCATGATTTTGCAGGGGGAAAGGGAAGGGGGAAGGAGACGTACGAGGTTGAAGACGGTCTGGGCGGGGATGTCGTGCGGCTCGTTCATGAGGTCGAAGATGACGTTCTTGTCGGTTTTCTGCATGTACAAGGTGAGCACGGGATGTCCTTCTGTTAGCAACGAACGCAGACCCACGAATTCGTTGGCGAGCTTCTGCCACCCTGCGTGTGGAGGTCAGTGCGCTGCTAGTGCGATTCGCTGCAGTGAACACATACAGGCCTGGAAACTGCGACGCAGATGAGTAAGCCGCTCGATACACAGTCATGTCTGCAAGGATGTACTCACTCGCTGGTGCTCGAGATCGTCGCGCCGTTGTAGATCATGAAGTTGTGCGCTGCAAGCGAACGCCGTCAACACCCTCTCTCCCCCATACTTCAACCTCAGCAGATACTCACGATCGACGACGGCAAAACCGCCCTTGCCCGTGATGTAGCTCACGATCTGCAAAAAACCACCCCTTTAGCATCTCACGTGAAGAGAGGGAAAAGAAAGACGAGGACATACCGTCTTGAGGCCGCTGAGGTATGTGCTGTTGAACGGGCCGCTGAGGCCGCCCGTCGACGGCGGGGAGACGCGCTCCATCAGGAACGGGATGCGGAACGTGTTGAAGCCCTGGTTCATGAAGAACTGCACCCATCCCACACATCAGCTCTCATTCCTCTCTCCGCTTCCCCACTACGCAAGGAACGCAGGGAACGCAGCAGGAGAAAAGGACGGGACACGCACGTCGATCGACGTGGGCGACGGCCACGTGTAGTCCTTGCCGAGCTGCCCGGGGATGACATTGTTCCCGAACTCGGCGCCCGACTCGTTCACGCCGAAGAACTTGAACTTCGTGCGCGCGCCCGCGCCGCACACGCCCGTTGCGCCCGGGGCGGTCGACGTGGTTGTGGGCGAGGAGGCGCCCGGTTGGCATTGTGAGTAGTCTGCGTGGTCAAGGGGTTCAGTGAGTGGATGAGGGGAGAGGGAGGGGGAAGAGGGGGAAAGGGGAGGCTGGAGAAAGGGACGTACAGTCGTTGACCTTGACGCAGGCGGAGCCGGCGTCGCAGGTCGTGTCTCCGGAGAAGCCGATGCCCTACCGTACAAACGACGCCCCGTCAGTTCCCCATCCGACGTAACGACTGAAGTGCACTGCTGAAACGACGTACACCGCACTGGCCCCAGACGGCGGTCGAGAACGCGGGGGCGGCGCTCAAGAGCGCGGCAGCGAGCGAGAAGAGCGCTTTCTTCATTTTGGCTGATGAGTTAGTAGCCAGGCAAAGTCACTCCAAGAGCATCCTCAGTTGTTGCGCAGGGCTCTATATGTACGCAAGGTGCGGAGGAGTGCCCGGACGCTTGGCGGCGAGCACCCGACGGGGCACTCCGCCGAAATACCGAGGATCAGCCCCACACTGGCGAACCGGATGTGGTGGAAGTCATGAGGACCCGCAAGGTGGTCTTCCGAGCGGTGCGCACGTCGAGCGAGGAGCGCGAAGTGAGGCGTGACCCGAGCATAGGGAGGCTCGACGGCGGTCGGGACTCGGGAGATTTAGGTGAAGAAGCTTGGAGAAACCGGAACCGCTGTTCCGGCGGTGGGTGCCGTGGTCAAGGTATGACGGGCGTAGGGCCGATTAGCCTGGGTTTTTCCGAACGGGGAGACGGTTGGGCTTCTAGAAGGCCTATGGAGGAGCGACCTTGGAGGTAACAGACTTGGACCACCTAACCTCCGAGCGTGCTTGCTGATCGGAGAAATGTGCGAAGGAGGGACGGAGAAAGCGGTGCACAAGGGAGTGCGCGTGACAGTGGAAGAAAGACGTACCATTGTGGTCCCCTGGAATGCGCGAGGGGAGTACCGGCGAGTGAAAGACTCTCGCCGCCGGTACGAATGAACAGTCTGCTCATGGTCAGGCTTTGTAGGATGCTGTTGAGGTCGTTACTGCGTCACACTGCAGGCCGGTTGTGCGAAGGAGTATTCCATGCATCCCTACCTATGTTCTCGGGAGCTCCGCCACTAGAACTTTCGCCACATGTGAGAAACTCAAGGTTGTGGAGGTTGGCGCACGAAGTGTTGAGATATTACGAAAATAGAAAGATGATAAATGACAAGAATAGCGTCTACGGAATACGATGAGCATGGTCAAGAACGGCAATACTCCTGCACGTACCGAGCGACTCGGAATCTAAGGCTCTGCATGGAGCTTCGAACCCGTCACGACATATCCTCTGGATGCCTTCCTCTCCAGCCTCTGCTCCAACTTCGTCCGCACGGCCGACGCAGGGACATTCTGCACGGATACGAGCTCCTTGACGGCGAGGATCTTGCCAGCAATGTCAGGACTATGCCTGTGGTAGACCGTCTGCAGTCGTCGGTGGATACCGAGTGCGGCGAGGGTGCCCTTGATGTTCGAAGGGAGAGAGATGGCAGAGCGGCGGAGAGTGATGCGGAAATGCGTGAGGGGCTCGGCCTCGGCGGCGCGGGCAGCGGCGGTGGGGGCGGGTGTTGATGATGATGACGAGGCCGCAGTTGCAAGAGAGCGGAGCTGCGTCCGTGCGCAGGAGCGCATAGAAGCGACGGACAGCATGGTGGACGATGGAGAGAGGGAGCTCGTCGCTGTGGGCGACAGCGAGCAGCACGGGCGGCAGCCAAGTTTGCGCGAGCACGTGACAGCCGCGATAAGGCCTGCCCTGAACATCTGGCGTCGCGTCTGCTTGTTGACCGCGTCGCAATTCAAGCCACCGTCCTGCACGCTCTACTCCGCGTCGTTCTGCCCCTTCTGCTTCTCATAAACTCTCTGGCCTGGCATACTTGTTGGCCTTTTATTTTTAATTTGACTGGGCTACTCCTCGGACGATATTCTGTGGCTACAAGTCGACACTTGCTTGAACGACCCACTATAACTAGCCCCTTTCTGCCGTTTGATTAACAGCTCTGCTGCCTGGCCAGTAACATGTCATTCAGGAGGGTGAACAGGTCGAAGAAGGTGCGTGTATCCCGCTCTCAAACCCGTCCCTACACCTCAACGCTTCGAACAGGTTCCAGGAGTCAAACTACGTCCAGCGGACCCTTCGGCGCGCAAGGACCTCAGGACACCAGATTCTACATGGACACACAGCTCTGGCCTCGACTCTGACGAGGAAGCTACGCATGCGGACCTATGTCCGCGGCCCTTCAAGGGCTTTGTCTTGTGCGCGACTGGTATCAGCGACAAGGTGAGCCCCTACATCTCCTCACCATTGCATGCGTGCCGGGCACGGCGGTCCAGACATCAGAGAAACCCTCGGAGTTGAGAATGTCTTAGGAACTTGCATGGGGACTCATGGTCGTAGCTAGACGGTTGTCACCGTCGCATGTGCTCTAGTGCGAAGATCGCTGCCTGGATTGACGAGGGGAAGGCTACCAATTGTGAAGAGTTCGTGTTCTGCCCAAACGTGCAGGCTAGACTGCGTGGCTAGACTGTGTTCCACCTTCTATCCCAGATATCACGTCGGATGTCACTTCAGCTATATGAGAGCGTGGTGCATGCGACTCGTTGACTGCCGCTGTCGGATTTTGCTCTAGGCGACTGCAACCAGGGCCGCTCGTGACGCTCGTCATATGGTTGAATACTGACCGCTTTCCCAGACATCACTATTCAAGCTTGCATTAGAGCTCGGAGCGCAGTCTGTGAGCGACCTCACGGACAGAGTAACACACCTCATTGCGGAGGAGCCCGGTAGTGCCAAGTACCGAGTATGTTCTTCAGATGGTACAGTATTGACGTTGTCGCTGACTCGTCTGTCAGTGTGCTCTGGAGAACCGGATACCAATAATGCATCCTTCATGGATCACAGAGAGCCACAAGATCTGGCTACGAGGAGACGACGTCCATGTCGACGAGGTGCGCCCTGCTCCTGCTTTCTACAAGTTCATGATGCTGGGTCCACTCACTATGGTGTTCCTCAGAGCATACGACAATACCGCCTCCCCCCCTTCTCCGGTGTCGTCCTCTGCGTCTCCGGGATCGAAGACGTAAACCGGCGGATGGAGATCAACCGCGAAGTGACGAAAGGCGGCGGGACGTACGTCAAGCAGATCGAGCGCCCCGTGCGCGTCACGCACCTGCTGTGCGCGAACACAAGCGAGGGCGAGTCGGAGAAGGTGCGGTACGCGGAGAAGTTCAACCGCGTGGGCGAGGCGCGGATACATATCGTGTGGGAGGACTGGTTCTGGGACTCGTTGCGGTTTGGGGGACGGTTCGATGAGGAGGCGTATCAGGTGTCGAATCCGAGGCCGCCGCCGAGGGCGTTGCCCGAAGGTACGTCTCTGTCCCGTTGACCTCAGCCTTCCGCCTGCTCAATGACTTGACCTTCCGCTAGCTCCTCCCGCCGCCTCGCGCACAATCACAGACCAAACTGGCATCTCCTCCGAGATTCAGAACGCCCAAGCCTCCGCCGCAGGCCCCTCTCACGCGCCCGATACCCATGGAGGCGACGAAGAAGAAGTCGCCTCCGTGAAGCGCGTCCCCGCAGTGACCCTCCACCTCTGGGAGAGCATCCTCAAGCCGCGCGGGTTCGAGGTCCAACAAGGCCGGCTCGTCCGCAGCCCCTCCAAATCTCAATCCCAGTCCCGCTCCAAGCCCGACACCTCGTACCGGCGCGAGCTCTCGCCCTCCGCCCGCGCGTCGTCGTCGTCGTCGTCGAGACGGGGCGCGCTGAGGGACGGCGACGGGGAGCCGCACGCGCCGGCGAGCGCGATCTCGTCGTTCAGGCGCGCGCGCTCGTTTGCGCCGAGTGTCGGTGCAAGGGACGCGTCGACCCCGGTGGGGGGGCAGCCGTTCAGGCGCGCGCCGACGGTGGGCGGGGGTGCACTTGGGGAGAGGACGTCGTCGATGTCGTTCCTGGGCCGCTCGGTTGGGAGCGTGCAGGCTGCGGCTGGAGAGTTCTCCGACGTGCCGATTGCGTCGACTTCTGCTGTCGCTGGGCCGAGTCGCGCTGGGAGCGTCGGAGCAGGGGCGGGAGTGGAAGGGGCGATGGGCGTGGGAGAGAGCGAGGTGTCGGAGGGCGCGAGGGAGCTCTTCAAGGGTATGCGTATCCGCGCGTTGGGCGAGGCGCGGTGCGGGAGCGTGAGGAGGGCGGTCGAGGAGTGCGGCGGGACGTGGGTCGGGATGGAGGATGATGACGAGACGGTGGACTTCATCGTCGTCCGGTTGGTTAGGTGCGCCCTCCTTCACCACCTCCTCTGTTGGTACTGACACCACGTCCTGGACATCTAGTGGAAGCGCGATCTTCCGACGCGAAGCCGACCCGCTCCTGCGCGCAAAGTACAGGACGGAGTGCTGGCTCGAGCGCTGCATCTTCGAGGAGCGCGTGTGCGCGCCCGGGGAGCACGTCGCATTCGTGCCGCTCGCGGTCGAGGCGCCGATTGCGGGCACGGAGGAGATGGTGCTCAG
This sequence comes from Trametes cingulata, assembly GCA_022385765.1. Classification (NCBI taxonomy): domain Eukaryota; kingdom Fungi; phylum Basidiomycota; class Agaricomycetes; order Polyporales; family Polyporaceae; genus Trametes; species Trametes cingulata. The sequence continues at coordinate 156,006 of MU278005.1, forward strand.
CTACTCCGGCTTGGACCAGAGCGAGGCGTGTTGGGTGCGGAGGCTCTTGAGGGCGCTTGGTACGTCTTTCCTCGCACACTCTCCCTTCCCTGACGAGTGAGGTGGGCAAGTGGGCTGACGAACGGGTTTGGGTAGGCATCGCACACGCGCCGAATTTCTCGAGACGCACGACGCACCTGCTTTGTCCGTCCGGGGAAGGCCCCAAAGCGGACAAGGCGCGCGAGTGGGGCACGCCCATCGTCGATATGGAGTGGCTCGCGGCCATGGTGCGGACTGGCGAGCTTCCGCCCTTGCCCCAGTCCGCGGGGATCGCGGGTGTTGCGGGGGAAGCGGTCGTCCAGAAGGGCGAGGACGTGGACCTGCAGGTCGTTGACTATCAGGGGGAGCCGGAGGTGTTGATGGCGACGCAGCAGCCTGTGCGGTCACAGCCTGAGCAACAGCTGAGCGGTGCGAAGAAGGGTAAGGGGAAGGAGAAGGCGCGGGACGTCAGTATGGTGGACATCACCAACGGTACGTGTTTCCTAGTGTTGGGTGGTTGTGAAGCTTGCTCACTTGGACTAGAAGACCCGTCGCCTCCGAAGTCGCAGTCCTTGTCGTATTACGACCCGCCTCCAGAAGCCCAGCCACCGATGCTCGAGGAGCACGAGTCGTTTGGCATGCCCAACATGCTCCTGGGCATTGCGGCACCCGAGAACAGACCCAGCACACCACGACAACGATCCAAGACACCCACACCCCCCGCCGAACGCGCATCCTCCGCCTCACCCTCCCGCACGCAACCCTCCGACGACAATCACCCCGCCTCCAGCACCGACCCGAGCTCCGAGCCCTCGCGCGCGTTCGACGACCGCGTGCCGTCCTCGCTCTCGCCCGAGCCGATGCGCATGCCCGGCGCGCGCACGCCGTCGACGCCCGCGCGCGTGACGAAGCAGGCGACGCGGGTGCTGCAGGAGAGCATCACGACGCTCCTGGGGAAGCGCCCCGCCGCGGCCGTCGCGGCGGAGCGCGAGGAGGAGGAGAGGAGGGCGAAGGAGGTGAGGCTGGGCAAGCGCGCGAGGCCGTTGAACCGGACTAAGGTGCGTTCAGGGTTTCCGTCAGTTTGAGTTACAGCTGATGAACTGGTGCTCTGCTGCGTAGTCTAATATGTCCTTCACGGAGTCGGTCACGCCTGGGCGTACGACCCCTCGTCTGAGCCCTCCGCCCGGAGCACGGTCAAGAGGCGCGTCCACAACACCGGCACCCGTCCCAGCACCCGAGTCCCACCTCATCCCACGCCTAGACGCGCCCGACGCCCCAGCGCACCCGTCCACCTCGGGTGACGAGGCGGACAACAGCTTCATGGCCGCGGAGCTGCCCGAGAGCTCGCACGTCATGTACGCGGACCCGAAGCAGGACGGCGCGCGCGAACGGCTGAAGCACCTCTTCGACAGCGGGAGCAAGCGCGAGCGCGAGCGCGAGCCGTGGGACATCGACGGGGCGATGGCGATGGCTATGGATGTGGAGGAGATGACGCTGCCGCAGCTGCCGGACGTCGCTATGGCGCGGAAGGCTGCTGGCAGCGCAAGGAGTAGGAGGGGGAGGGGCCCGAGGAAGGGGGCGCGGTAGGATGTCCTCCTCTGTACGTGAGTATCAATTCAAGGAGTAGCAAGCCTGGCGCGTGGTAGAAGTGATTCGTGTGTTCGTACCTAGTGTACGTATCTGTGTGTATATTGGATTCCGCCTCGTTTTTGAGGTATGATATATGTACAACGGGAAGCCCTGCGCAGCTGCAAGTGGGGACCGGCAATCCCAGAGGCTTGCCCATGCTTGGCATCACGGTGCGGCATGGTCTGAGGCAGAATATGAGGCTACAATATGCCATGAATCAACATCTCTGTTAGTATATCGGTTAGTACACGCGCCTGTCACGTCCTCTATGTGTGCTGCCGTGCGCGCGAAAGCGGGGTTCGACTCCCCGACAGAGAGCTTATTGGTTGTTTTTGCTGTTTAGGTTGCAGTGGTCTTTTTTTCCAGTCACCGATAGAACTCGTGCTCGTACTGGGTAGACTGGCAGTACAGATCACATTTGTGGTAGTGTGTATGAGAGTGCTTGCGTGGTGCACCTCGGAGAGGAGGCAGCGACATTAGGCGCTCATCATACGGTATGGTGTGGCTGAACTTGAGCTCAGGCGTCATTGCATGTCCTCCCCCGACCACCACCATACATAGGCCCATTTCCGTCGTCATCTCTCCCAAACACCACGGGAACGTCGATTGAGCAGCTCTTAGGCAGCCAACTATTGTGCATACAGTGTCATATCCAGGTCGGCCGGCATCTTGCATCGCACTGCAACTCACCAGGACAGAGGGCCAGTGCACGTTTCCAATACTCATACATATCCTTGCTGAGACGTCTCACAGGGTGCAGACGTGTACCATGGCAGAGTTTATTGCCGTCGCCTGCGTCATCGAGTCGTCCTTAGCACTCGCCGCGGAATGGCCCCAAGTCCAGGCAGAGTACATCGTCCCTCTCATGCAGCGGCTCGGAGAGCTGCAGCCCGCGCCATCACAGGTATGTCCCAGCACATCTGACGCGAAACCACTGGTCTACTATAATCTGCAAGTTTCGATTCGCATGCGTCTCCTATGCGACCGCAGAGACAAGGCCCACGCCCATCCTGTCCAGGCAATTCTTCGGTCGCCCAAATGTCATGATGAAGGAGATGCGGGAGGAGCCACACCGGCACGGCATCGGTCAAACAGGTGACGGAGGCGGCTATGGAATGGCTGCGCTGGAGGGGCTCGTCGCTGCGATAGAGGTACGTCCGCCCCCTCACCCTTGCCCAGTCCGCCACTCATCCTGCTGCAGCTGTTCGATCAACTGAAGGCATCCATCGAAGTACGTCAGCTCGCTCCAGTGGAACAGACCGCATTCACACAACTCAGGCAGTCGTTCCGTCGTACATCATCCACTTCTCAGCTACACACCCCGATCCCGCCCTGAAACCATTGTGGAATCAGTCTCCGTTGCTGGACTTGGTCGGTTGGGAGACCCTACCTATGGAACTGAAGAAGGTCGGTCTTCTATCACGTATCAGACTTCCGTCTATGCTCACCAGGTCACAGCGGGGCATCCACTACAGCAACATCTCACTCCGGCCAATACCTCACTTCGCGCAGTTGCAAGTAGCTGTGCGTATTCGGCCTGTCATTGAGGTCCCAGTAGACGATTAATGAGGCCTATACAGGCTGCCTCAAGTCCCGGACAAACTCCGTGGTTCCCAGTCCGTCCCCGCCATGCCCTCCACCTGAGCGGCTTCCCTCAGAAAGGCGCGTGCAGTTTGTCGGCTCAGGGCTCCCGCGTGCTGACCGCATCGCATGCAGGCACAAAACGCCCAGGAGGCGTCGATAAGAGTCCGGAGATGGCAAAACGTGCCAAGATGCTCCTCTCCTCGCCTCACAAGTCTCCCGCCATTGTCCCAGCTGCCGCGCATTCTTCACCTTCAGAACCTCCGCCGCCAAGTGCCAAAACGCCCAAGATGGCTGCGGCGGTACCGACGACGACGGGCGTGCCCTCAACAGCCGCAGCCGCGTCTGCGGCCGTACCTGCTGCACCTCAATCTGCACCGTCTGTCCCGGGCGCGAGACCGGCTCTTCCCCCGGGCTGGGATGAACACTACGCGCAAATGAGGGTGCAGCTGCAGAAGATGATGCTGGAAATCCAGGAGCTCAGGACTGCGGGCAAGCACGAGCTCGCGAAGAAGCTCGAGACGGACTTCAAGGTAAAAGTGCAGGCGTTCAAAGAGTTCCGCGAACGGTACGCGCGCGACCCTCAGGCGGCGGCGCGGGACGCTGCGCAGATGGAGGCGGCGCGGGCGAAGGCTGTCGCTGCTGCACAAGCGCAAGGACAGGCAGGGGCGGGCGCAGGGCCCTCGGCGCAGACTGCGACGGAGCTGGCTGCGAAGCTTGGACAGCCTGTCGGACAGGCGGTACCCCCTACGGGCATGCCTCCCGTTCCGGCGTCAACGCACGGCGTCCAAGGTGGACCAGGCGCTCCGTACGGCGTGCAGATACCACCGAACGTCAAGCCCGAGGTAGCCGCGCAGATGCAGAAGCTGCTCGAAGCAAAAAGACCGCCGCATCTGGGGATCCAGCCGCAGCCCCAACAGCAAGCACCACGGCAACCTCAAACTCAGTCTCAGCTGTCATCTCAGCCCCACCCGGGACCGTCGACGTCAACTTCTGGAGTACCGGAACAGCCGTCTGCGGGTGGCGCGCAGCCTTCGAGTGTTTGGCACGGGGCGCTGTCGTGGACGGGCACGGACTCGGAGACGCATGTGAGGAAGGACGTGCAAGCGCGAGTGGTCATAGAGGGGCGAACCGCATCGGCGGACAGGATGTACGCTACTCTCAGTTCTCTTCCCCATAGCTTACTCACCTAGCATCATCAGGCGTCCAGAAGCTTGGCCACCAGTGCTGTCGCTCGCACCGTCGCAGCATCATGCCGTCTCACTACGGGTGCTCCAGCAGTGGCTGCTGCGACATCCGTGTGTCCCGCTGGTTATCAAGACGAGTACGCAGGTGCCGGACGTCAAGGCGAACGAGGAGGACTTCCGGGCGCTCATCCGGCTGCTCGTCGAGAAGAATCTGGTGCGCGTTGTCAAAATCCATTTCCCCAAATCTTCGTGTTGACTCTCGTCCAGTATGCTCTTGCTGCGTGGAACGGCCCCAATGGCGTGCCGGAGAACCGCGTTCTCATCTTCGTCGTCGGCACCTCTCTTGCGGGAGCGTACTTTCCTCTACCAGGCGGCATGCCCGAGCTGCCCAAAGGCGAACCGGAAGGGCAGCCTGCGCAGCATCTACAGGCTCCCCAGGCTACTCAACCGCCAAACCCGCCGGGAAACATGCCCCCATCCGTCCTCGCCGCACTCGCGTCCATGAGCGCGAAGGAACGCGCGATGTTCAGCACACTTCCGCCGGAACGAAAGGCATTCGTGCTGAAGGGGCTTTTGCAGAAGCACGCTGCCGCGAAAGCCGCGCAGCAGCAGCAGCAACGGCAGCAGCAAGGACAGCAAGGACAGCAGCAGCAGCAGCAGCAGCAGCAGCAGCATCCACCGCAGCAACCACAACAGCAGCAGCACCAGTCGCCCCAACTGCAACACCTGCAGCAGCCGCAGCTCCAGGCAGGACCCTCCCAGCCGCAAGGCGGCATGCACAACCCTCAACAACAGCAGCCTCACATCAACGCTCCGCAGAATCAAATGAACCCCTGGCTTCAGAGTGGTGGAGGGATGTTCAACCAGATGGGTGGAGGCAGCGGGATGGGACCCTCGGGTATGCCTAACCAGTCACCTAATCCCGCGCAGCAGAACCCGATGGCGAACATGGGCATGAACTATGGTGGGATGGGCGGGATGGGTCAGATGGGTCAGATGGGGCAATTGGGCCAGATGGGCCAGATGCAGCCAGGCGCGCAGGGTATGCAGGGTATGCAGGGGATGCATAGGCGGACGCCGAGCGCGGGCACGCAGGGTGGGATGCCCGGGCTGAGCTATGAGATGTTGCAGTCGTTCATGCAGAGGAGTCAGGAGGGCGGGGGAGGAGGGAATCCTGGATTTGGAGGAATGTAGACGGACGATGCCCCATTGCTTTGCTCGGACTAGATGTATGATTGTACTTCGCGTCTCACACCTCGATCGGTGTTGTTGTGATCGATATCCATGATGAGCAAGAAGAGGTCGCTAGTGCTACATGGCAAGACTCGTAGCTATCGCAATACAGGTATTCATGGTTTCTTCACCATTCTTTGACGCTGACTGGTATCACCTCTGCTCTCGACGCCCTTATGTTCCAGGAGCGCTCCAATTCTCGTTCAAGCCTTGAATCTTGTCGTGGTCCGCGAGGTTTGGCTTCGATTCGTAGACGGTGACGACAGGCTCGAACTTCCGCTGCGCATGAAGTACTATCAGCGTCAGGGAGAGGATCGCGAGCAGAAGGCTCCGCACCTCGCTCCATTGGCCCAGAAAACCGACGTAGTAGACGCGCGTGGTGTCGGCACCTTGGGCTGCAGGGAAGAAGAGCGTGATTGAAGTCACGTTCGGGAACTTCGCTGGCCTGCACACACGTCCAGAGTCAACTCAATCGTCCTGAGCGGGATAACAAACTCTAGGGCCAGCATACATGACGTGGTATTCGCCCACATCGCGACCCTGTGGGACCGAGAATTCCTGGACCGGCTTCATCTCTGAGATATCGGAGAAGTCCAGATGCTCGACATTCGGGAACTAAACGTCTTTCAGCAATACGTCCGGTGCGCAGGAGCACAAAGGAGACTAACCAACGCCACTTTGCTGGGGGTCTGATCAGCCGGACCCGCTTTCAGGAGGAGTGCGCGTAGCTTGACTGCCCCCGTGAAGGGTATGCGGATGATCCTGCGTTCCAGTGGACGAAATCAGTACCGGCAACGTGCTCCTGATGCTGTGAATGAGCGTACAGTTGGTCATCTGCGTCAGACTCGAGATACTGTATGCAGAAATCTGTCAGCCCCCGTCATACAAGCTTCATAATGTGGATATTACAATCTCTTCATCCATCCGCTGATCCCAAGGCTTGATAATCGCGGGGGCCTTCTCTGGATCCTCCGCATTCAGCGCGACCACGTTCGCACGGTCGATACGTTCGTACAGGTTGTCTCGATGCCCGACGTCCTCCGGCAAACCATGTTGGTGGTCATGGTCATGGCTCTCGTCGTGACAGCCACCATGCGAGTGATTATGCGCCATCGTCGATCACTTCCAAGGTGTGTAGGTGCTCCGAGGAGCGTTGTGGCGCTGCTATATACTTGGATGACCAGCTGCCTGTTCTGGGAGGTTCCTGGGGTCTCCGCATACGGCCAAACAGACACAAATAACGCGCCGCGATAAATTTCGCCAAGTTCGTCGTCCACGTCGTTTCTCTCTCGACCTTTTCGACCGGGTGCTGCTATGGTGTTTGCGTCTCTCATGAATGGTGAGTGTTGCGTTACATACTTGCACCTTTTTATGATGGTACTTTTGTAATTTGCGTTCGATGGCCTCCGTCCTCACACCAAAGGGGTGTACTCGCCTGTACGCCCTGGGGATGGAGGTATGAGACAACCTTACACTTCTGATACACTTTGTTTTACCAACTGTCAATCGAGCCGCTGATTGACGTCCCTCTCTGCAGTGTAGTTATAACTTGGATATGCGTCGGGCTGTCGCTCGCTCCGATATCTGTAGTGCGAGCGAATCAATGTCACTTTGTTTCAATTGCCTTGCTCTCAAGTCTCGTGCTGGTCTTCGTTCTGTCGGTACTTCATTGCATTGGCCCTCCATACCCCATGTCTATAGAAGGGCGTGGAGGTCGATCTCGTTTGGGAGAAGTGTATTGTGCTCTCGCCGGATGCAAGGAAACTCGCGGGCCCAGACATTGCATCCGAGCAATATCAACGATGTCTCGAGCGGTGTCTTTCTGTTATTGCGGGATTATTCAGCTCAAATGTGTTTTGTGTGGGCTACTTGTAGCTACAGATTGGCTCCCCACTCCGACGAGGAGGAGGAGGAGGAGGAGGAGGAGGAGGAGGAGGAGTGATGGTTCGACGGTGCGGACAGTGGTGGGCCACTGGTGCCAAGGCGGGAAAACGCCGTCAGCAAATGCGTCACGTTGCGTGACTTCACCAGTAACAGGGCGGTCACGTCGTATCCGGTCACCCTGACCTACGGGACGGGCGCTCCGAAGCTTTTGCACTCCTCCGTTGCACCGAGCTCGTTGTACAATTGCCCCACCGTCTCCGCTGAACCTCCACATGCGTATTGAATTCTTGAAGCTGTAGCTTGGGAGGAAGTATCTTGTTCCTTGCCGTTCAGCTCGACTCGGTCTGGCAACTAGAAGATATGGAGCCTCGGATTCCGAAGTGTCAGGCAACAAAAGTAGGGCTTCGGAGCCTCTAAAGCAGAAGTCTCTCTGAAGCCTTGCGTATGTCGCACGTGCCATACATCCATCGCTGCGCTAATACGCGTCTGGTGTGCAGAGGTGCTCGCAGATCATCATCGTGCGTACGTGTAGTAAAAGGGCCGGCGTTTCGGTGAGTTAGTCCTGTATGGACCGTCCCGTCCTCATCTCCGGGTTGGGTTCTAAGCTACCACGTATAGTCCGGTACGCGTGCTTCGTGTAACGGCATGTATGCGCGACGTCCGATGCTGTCGCATATACACAGGCCGGCATCGAAGGGTTTACCGCGAGACGCTACGCCACCTCCCGCGTAGTTCACTTGCGTCCCAAGCGGCCTAGAGGTCTGTGAGTTGTATGTCTGATTGTTACAGCCGTCCTTCAAGATACGTTCTGCACACACACTCTGCAGCCGACACTTTCGGGGTATGTCTGATCTACGCTCTGCTCCTGCCGTCTGCCCGAGTTTCATGTCAGTGTCTTGCTGGCTATCACGCATGTACTAAGGCAAACGCCGTTCAGATACGGGGGAGTTGGGCGGCAACGTGTCCGACACGTCGCGGACGATCCCTCCACACCCGCTGCTCAGTCCTACAGTTCTGTCAGGGGCTGGCTTCGGAAGTGGAGAAGTTCCCGGCCGGAGCGGCTCCCGCGGAGAGGCAGCACCGCCAACCACGATGCGCCGTCGAGTCGTATGGCGCAGGCTACGGTTCGTATGCATGGGCGACGTGCCCACGCCGTGCCACCTGACGGAAGGTCACCTTGCGTTCCTCCTGCTGCCGCTTCCTGCGGAAGTCAAGTCCCGCAGGGTTTGGATACTCGGATCATCTTGTCCAGGTATTCTACTGCGCGCTGCGCGACCTGACGATCGCCTTTTGTTCCCGACGTTCTCGAAGACGACGTTGACAGGCTTCTTTGTCACTGCCACTACGAGGGTTGTATGTGCAGTTGATGTTGCCACAGACGGTCGGGCTCGTTTCGGGAACGGAGCTCCTTCGAGCTGCGGCCTTGGTCGTAGCCTCTCCTCGAGGTTGGATGCCGGGCTGCTCAAGGCAGCGCGTACCTCGTTTGTGATGCGATCTGAGCATGCCTTCGTTTTCGACGGCTGGGCGTGGCTTGGCCATGCCCCGAGTGCGAGGATGTGTGCATGCTCGGCTCGGGCCTTGACAGCGACAAGCGGAGATGTGCTCTTGCTCGGGCCTCGCACGCATGTCTTCGCACGCGATCGACATTTTCGACGGTGCGTGGAGCAACCTGTCAGACGCCAAAGGATCGGATCCCGGTAGGTGTTGCTATACTGCGCAGACATTACGGAAATTGCTGGCTCACCGAACGAAGGCGCAGAGAGTCATGCGTAGTACTCTCATCTAAGTCCCTCCAGGGGGAGTAGCTTGCAGTTCCGCTGCTCGGTGGCCGGATACCTCTGGGCGACTCGGGGTAGCGGCGGCCTGCCATGGGGAGCGCAAGCCTGGCATGTCGTACCTGTGGCGAAACCGCTGTCGGACGGCACCCATCAAATGAGCAGGATCTGGAACTCAAACTTGGGCTCTTGATGATTTGACGTGATATTGAAATAGCTTACTGATGTCATCCCCCGCATTGACAGGGAGCGCCGTTCTTCTGAAGTTCTAGCTTTAGCAGGTCGACTCGGGGAAGAGGTGGACGCAGGTGCCTGAGCTGCGTTTGCTCGAAAACGCCGCGAAAGGGGCGCCGAAGGGCAGGCTCGAGCTAGGGATTCACGAGCAGACCAACCTCAATCAACATCGACGACGGCACTAGGATCCCTTGGCCAGACTCTCGAATAGCCTTGGATCAGCTTGGCTGCTGTTATGCGCACCCTTCAAAGGCGCGGCTTCCCAGACAAGCCAGCGGACGGTCTTGGACTGCGTACCCCACACCAGTCTGCGCAGGCTCCATCAGATGGTGAGCGCCACCGAATCTTGTTGACGAGTACATCCAATCGATCCTGTAGTAGGACTCACAATACAGAGCTATTGTATCCGGCTGCAGGACCCGGTAGGGAGCTGGAAGAGGCCTCGACATCGGTATCGCTCGAGATAACGGCAAGGCGAGTGGCTTCTCTGTGGATCCTGCGTCACTAGCAATCGTTACGGCTGAACCTCCTGGAGATGATGGAATGGTGTAGCGCAGTATTTTCGGTACCGAGACGTTGAGCGCATGCTTCCTTCGCGACGTGCATACCTCGTGCAGTTCTCGGATGCTGAGCAGCTTGCAGGATCTCCGTCTCGACGCATCCCGCACAATGTATAGAAGAATGAAGCTCTGTGATGCCGCCGTCCAGGCCCAATCCAATGTTGACGGTTTCATGCTAGGGCAAGATGATGCCGTCAGACATCACGCGGCCCGATTGAAGCTCTCGAAGGAACGCCGTTGCCTGTTGAAGATCGTTATCCGCGTGCTGAGGAAAGTACCGCATTGACCGGTGAGTTTCGTTGACGTCCGTCTTGTCGATGGTCTTGTGCCGCTGCGAGGCTAGTTCATGAGGCGTTGAAGACAATATGGCGAGGCCCATGCGTTCCTGATGCAGATGGAGGGTCTCACGATGATCCCTTTCGTTGAGGCTAGCCGGTGAAGTTCCTGGATCGCTAGGCGCGATGGATGGGCGCCTGTCCCGGGCGGCTAGCCGGGGGTCCCTGATTGCGATGCTGAGCGCTGGGTACATAAGGTTCGGAGATGGGAAGGGCACGCTGAGCCCGGCGCGCTGATCCCCTTCTTCCTTGTTCTTCTCTGATGTCTCTCATTGCCCTCCCGCCTCTGATATGCGCCGTGCTGGCTGCGGTCCTCTTCAAGCTCTGGCGGGCGTGCATTCGCGTGCAGCGAAACACCCTCAGACACCTTCCGGGGCCCCCGAGCCCGAGCACGCTCTTTGGCTTCGCATGGCAGTTCTGGACAGCGGAGCCGACGGAATTTCACGAAGAGTGGGTCCGACTCTACGGTCGGACAATGTCGTACAGGATCCTCTCCGACATCTGCCTCTTCACGATGGACACCAAGGCCCTCGCGCACATCCTCACGCACGACGCGGTCTACCAGAAGCCATACAAAGTGCGGACATATATTGCAGAGCTCGTGGGGATGGGTACGCTGCCACCGTCTTGATCTGTCGGTGGCTATGATAACTGAGCGGGTTTGTTCTGAAGGTACACTGCTGAGTGAGGGTACGACCATGCACGCATCTCCTAGCCTCACGTGAAGAGCATCATCTCACTCATACTGTTTGTTCCATAGGTGAGCAGCACAGACGACAAGTCAGTTTTACCCTCACCTCTCCTGCTACGGGCGCTGACCGCCTCTGTCTCCCAAACAGAGAAGAATTGTGGTAAGTACCGCTATGCAGCCCAGGCCTTGCATACTGGACGCTGAGAGGCATCGTATAGAATCCCGCGTTTGGTCCGATACAGATTCGGGAATTCACGGACCTGTTCCTGAATAAGGCGTGCCAGGTATGTATAATTAGCGTCATGGACGACAGCACCTCATGGACGAGCCTCCACAGCTCCGCGACATTCTCTCACATGAGGTCGCGATGCATGCCAGCGTCGCCCAGGTGGACCTCTATAGTTGGCTGCATGGAATGTCACTCGACATAATTTGCGAGGCGGGTAAGTCTCGGAGAAGCGCTACGTAGCGTGCTCCCCAGACTCACGCTATCTGACAGCATTCGGTTATGATATCGGCACACTTAATGTGGAGGCGCGGTCGAACGAGCTCTGCGATGCGTTCCGCCTCGTCGCACAATCGGTGACACGTATGTCGCTCTGGCCCATGTTGCGCTTCTTCTTCCCCATCCTCCGGCTATTCGTACGTCGGCGCATTTCACCCGGTATCACACGGTTCTGATGCTCTTGTTAGCCGGAGGAACAGTCGCGTCGGTTCAGCAAAGCTCGCAAGGTGATGGGCGAGTTTGCGAACATTCGCATCGAGGAAAAGAAGCGCGAAATGGAAGACAGCAAAATTGGGAAGCACGTGCGCCGAAGGCGAGGTGACTTCCTCACGCTTCTTGTCGAAGCAAATATGGGCGCAAGTCTGCCAGAGGGACAGCGGTTGTCTAATGAAACGATCATCGATGGTACGTCGTCGAGCCTACTTTTCTTCATCACGCGACTCACGTATTGTCCCCTAGAATGCAGAACGTACGTCGCACTTCTCTCTTCCACCCATCTCCTTGCTCATGACTGCGTCCCATAGCATTCTTGTCGCCGGGCATGACACGACCGCGATTACCTTGTCATGGTTTTTCTACAATATCGCTCTTTACCCTACAATCCAAGAGAAGCTTCGGAACGAGCTACTCACCGTTCCAACCGACCACCCCACCATAGAAGAGCTCTCGTCGCTCCACTACCTCGACTGTGTCCTTCGCGAGGTCGTACGACTCTACCCCGTGCTCCCATCATCTCTGCGGATAGCGATGGAAGACACGACGTTGCCGCTCGGAGAGCCTGTGCAAATCAATGGCCAGGCGCACGACCGAATCTGGTACGTCGTTGCGAAGCCTACCCTTCATGACGTGCCTAGTGACCATGATATGTCCAGGGTTGGCAAGGGCACACCGATTGTCATTCCTATCCTCGCTATGAACAGGGACAAGGCTCTCTGGGGAGACGATGCCTTCGAGTTCAAGTACGTGGTGCGATGTCTACTATCGTCCGAGCATCAGCGCTGACGCCGGTGTAGGCCTGAACGCTGGGACAACCTTCCCGAGGCAGTGTCAAGTATACCCGGAATCTGGGCGAACAACCTCACCTTCATGGGCGGGCAGCACGCATGTCTCGGCTACCGCTTCTCGCTCAACGAGTGCGTCCCCTCTCCCTTCATCTGCTCTTGCTTGCTACGTGTTTCGCCGTCTGTTATGAGGCTGTGGCTGATATTACCGGTTTCTAGGACAAAGGTGGCAGTGTTCACGCTGTTGCGCGTGTTCGAGTTCGAGCTCGGTCTTCCAGCAGCGGACGTTGGGCGGACACCAACAATGCTCATGCGGCCTATGCGGCTCAGCGATCCAGATAGTGGGCCACAGCTACCCATGCTCGTACGGCCGTATAGGCGCGATTGAGGACGATATCGGACTTCTGGGTCAGGCTCAGACTCGAACGAGACGCGGCGGCCGCAGATGGGCAGGCCGAGAGGGTACAGACCGAGTAGTAGACGATCTTGGGTTCTTCGGAGGTCGTGCGTCGCGGACTATGTTATTATTTGTAACCTAATCATCGTAGCCAGTACTCTTAGCCATGTTTGTAGTTACCTACCGTCCATGTCACGATTAGTACACCGCATTGTCTGGGGAGGTGAAACGTCGGGATGGGGGCCGCAAATCACCACCATCATCGGGACTTGGCACAGGACAGCGGCATTGGGTGTATTCGCGTCGTACATTCTGGAATGACAGCCTGAGCCGATGTCTCCGGAGCTCGCGTCGTCTCAAGCAGCTTTGACGTCAAAACGTATTGCACCGTCATGTGGTCTCATGCGAAACACACTCAGACGACGCCGACTGCTCGTCTCCGCGAGCATGTCCCCATTCCAGTGCAGGTCGCCGTGCACGACCATGTTCAGCCTTATACACCGGCAAAACAGCATGCTGGAATGCAGAGCCAATGCACCGAAATGGGCCGACCTGGGTAGACAGAAGGAAGAAGGCACCCACGTCGGGCAGACGCTCAAGGCATCCGCAACACGGACCCATATACATTTACAACGATCTTGAATCTTACAACTTCGTGCGGGGAGCAGCGGTCCGGCCAATCAGGACCTCAGCGATGGCCTTTCCGAGGCCCTCGGGGTTCTCCTGGACCACCTGCCATGCGCACAGACATTCAGTCAGCACGCCACGCGGAGCACCGCATCTTGAGGATGGAAGAACACGTACGAAATGGCCCGCGTCCGGGACTTTCTGCACAGAAGCTGGCGGGCGCACGCCCATGACGGACTGCGGGATGTATTCCGGGCTGCGAGCAGGCGAACGTGGGAGGTGGCGTCCGGTGGCATGGAGGCGTTAAATGGGCGCATTGCGGGAGCATTACACAGTACGTACATGAGGTCGGCTCGTTCGCCGAGGATGTAGTGAATCGGGACTGCTGGGTCGAGTGACTGGATCCGATCGACGACGATGTAGTACACCTCGTCCTGCGAGTATGCACATCGCTCATGGTCTTTGCTGCAGGCGAGCGTCACCTTCGTCACTTTCTTCCCATTCGGCTCGGATATTGTCTTATCCTTCAGACCATGGCGCTGCGGATAAGACACGAGTCAGATGCCTCCTTGCTAGTTCGAATGTCAAGGAGAGTTCACATACTACGAACAGCTCCCGCACGCGAGGGTCCCACATCATCCACGGGAAGCGCTCCTCGAAGTATGCCTTGGCTTCCTCACGAGAGTTCCAGACGTCACGCCGCTTGGAGATTGCCTTGTTCATGGCTTTGAGAGCACCTTCACGCTCGGCTAGGTTGGCGTTGTACACCTCTCTTGTGATGAGGGCTGGCTCGATCAAGACAATGGCCTCGAACTTCACGCTCGGAAGTTCATCCTCTATAGTCGAAAGCATCCTATGAACGTATGATGAGCCTACAGAATGGGGCCAGGGTACGAGCTACTTACACCGCCGAGGTGCCTAGGGAGTGGCCGACTCCTACGAGCCTGTGGCCGGCCAGAGCGCCAGACGCCGCAAACGCCTTGAATCCGTCGGCATACTCGTCAACCGCTGTCATCCAAAACGTCAGTCACAGACCATGCTAGTGAGTGTGTACCAGGTCCGCTCACGGAGCGCGGGCACGTTCTTGAGCTGTTCCTCGTTCAGGACCGAAGCCTCCCCATGGCTCTGCATATCGAACGCCCATGCCTCGCGGAGCAGGGGTTTCCCCGACGTCGGATCCTTCTGGCAGAACAGATACTGAATTGTGGGCTCCCATGCTTCCTTGTCTATGTGCCGGTGGAGTCAGTGGACCTACAAAAGAAGCATAACTAGGCTAGGAATCCATGACTTACGAGATCCCGCACAATGGAAGAAGAGCACGGTCACCCCGTCTGGGTTGCCCCTCTCCGGGACGTAGGACTTGCCAACGAATCGGAGTCCGCCTTGTACGCGGCGTGAGGGAAAGTGCGGGGTAACCGTCGTCGTTCGGTACGCCATGCTCTTCGCTTTCGTCGCTGCAATGAGTCCGCCTTCTGGAATCCGCGGGGTACGAGGCTGAGTGCCGTACGCTGCTCTTCCGACCTGCGACGGAGGACCGGGTAGGGGACGCACGCCGGAACCCGCTGGCGTGATAATGGCACAGTGGGAAGATGATCAGAATCTGGATTCGGGCGCATCAGACCCGTGCTCAGAATGGAAGGGACAGCGTCTCCGACGGCATTGCACCCGACACTCGCAGCGGGATCCACGCGCAGTGTGTATACCTTCATCGGAGAAAGAGCACTTTTTCTTCTGCGGTGCTCCAGAGTTGTTCGTGGTTGACATCGCTTCTATGTACTCCTATGTGAGCCTCTAGTGCGATTGCCCAGACACTCGGCCACGATCGACTACTCGATTGGTGGCGGTGGCAGTGTCCGCACTCAGTGGCAGTCATAGATGGCAAGTAAAGTGCCGGCGGGCCACTACGATGTAAACCTGACAGCTGTGTAGCTACAGTACTTCGCGGAGGGAAGACAGGGGCACAGTGGACCTACAAGTCCCCGAAGGCTGAGGTTGTTGCAGAATGAGCAATATTCACCTCGCACCGAACGCGATTTGACTGCGTCTGCACCATACACCTACCTTCATATGTTTCACGTCATACACACGTCTGCCAAATGAACTACACCTGATGCTACACGGTTGTACATCTGAAGGAGCGGACAGTTACATAATAATACTCAGACGCAATATGCCAACTCGGAGATGTAGTGATACTAGTAATACGCAGCCACGACCGCACGCCGGCGCTGGCGGAGGCAGAACCCGGGGGATGAACAGTCCACAGCGGCCTGGAAGTGAAGGGCAAGCGACGAACTGGAAAGCAAAGGGGAGCGTGCATGTACAGATCGCCTCTACTCCCAGTCGTTCCGCCCACTGGCGCGCTCCGAGTCGTACTCGAGCACGGAGTCGGCGCGCGCAGGCTCGCCGGGCCCGTCGAGGTACGTCTCCCGCGTGACCTTCACGTCGATCACAGTCTGCACCGTCTGCGTCGCGTTCATCTGTTTCATAGAGCGAAGGTGCCGGATGATGAGGCGCGAGGCGTCGCGCTGGTGCTTGCCTGGCCACGTACCTTCTGTCGCACGCCGAGACGCGGCGACGCAGGGTTGAACTCAAATGCGTGGGATGCGCGGTCGATAGGGCGTGGGTCGATGACCTTGAGGCCGAAGGAGCCGGTCTCGAAGCCCTCAAGACCCTTGTCGATGAGGGATCGTCGAGAGTTCAAGCTGCGTACAAGGTGAGCGATGGTCGCGGACTATACAAAGTTGGAGCCCTTACACAGCGAGAAGCGAATTCGCATACACTGCAGCATCTGGTCAGTGTGTAGCCTGTCAGGAGCATGTGTACACTACGTACTCTTGGTGGCGGGTACCGTGATCGCGGCCCAGATGAGCGTGTGCGGCGCGGCGATAGACTGGAGAATGAGGCTCGGTCAGTCACGGGCCGAGACCCGGATGCCCTGATGGAAAGCGCGAGCATCCATATGCAATTATGCCACTTACGCAAATCAGCGCAGCCAACGTGAGCACGCTGTACAATTGCAAAAGAGAGAGCAGCGCCCGATCAGTCATCTATCGCGCTCCAACAGAGCAGGTGGATGCGACAGTACCTAGTTGATAGCCCTGCGAGGAGAGATGGTCGGATTAGCGTTCGGGCGGCGTGATTGCGTATCAGAGACCGGGGACGTACCGGTGTTAATCGCGTAGACCATCAGGACGTCGACCATCGAGTCGGTCCTGAGAGACGCTGATGGTTAGCAAGTCCCGTTTGCCAAGGACGCCGGAGGCGCAACGGAAATAGGTCGGCGGAAATAGCGTACCTCTTGAAACCAGTGCGGCTCCTCCGAAGATAGAACGTGAGGATGCTGGTAGCGACGAGATCGACAAGCAATGCGACCGCGAGCACGACCCAGATAAGCCACTGCGGACAGTTGTTCAGTACGGGATGCGCATGCCAGGGTTGCAAGTGCAGCTACGCACCTGGAACTTGAAGAACTTGTCGAAGGACACTTGGATGAACCTGCAAGGACGGTCAGCGTCTCCCGCCGACGTGCCGCAAGCATGAAGCAACATACGACTCCACAGTCGCAGCTGCAGAGGCGCGTTTAGCTTCCGAACGCCGTCGCGGGAAAAGCGCAGTCACATACCGATGGAGAAGCCTGACATGATGAGAAGTGGAGTTGAGCAACCAGCGCTAAGAGCGGACGTGGATGGTTCACGGCGCCGGTGACTCACCAATCTCTGCAAAGAGAAGAAGGCCCTGTCAAGATCGACGGTGTCAACGAGGTTACATTTCTTCGTGGGTAGCAGTACTCACAATCACTGATACGGGGAACAGGTGTCCGTTACCCACTGTCAACGGCGAGGGCTTATCAGGATCGGCAGCATCACCAAGGGCCCTGCGAGGCTGATAACTCACGGAGGAATAGTCGACGTGCGTAGAAGCTGTGAGAAGGTCAGCTTCAGAGCCATGTTAGTTCTAGGGTGCTCGACTAACCAATGCGCGACGAGAATAACCAGGCCCTGCGGATGGAGCGAGTCAGCCGCTGGGGTAACGATTGCTGCGGATCAGACGCACCGTTTCTACGATACCCAACTACCGCCGCGCTACAGTCAGCGACACGTCTATTCACAACGAACGGGTGGAATACATACTCGTATTGACCTGTAGAGAAGGAGATTAGCTCCTCGTGAGGAGGATGGGGATCAGAACGCTCACCAGACACCAGTGCTCATGCTCAGCGGGTTGAAGTAGTTCGTTACCAGGTAGAAGTAGCTGCGGGTGCCGGGGTCAGTCAAAGTCATTTTACTGTCGATCCATGGCGTTACTCACCAAACGTGGATGGACGTGATTGTGTGCAAGATGTCTAGCCCCCTGAAGCCAGAGTTAGCCTCTGAGATATCGGGTACTTCGGATTATCCGGACTCACAAAAGACTGGCGACCTAGTAAATCAGATACAGCGAGTCAGCACATTGGTTCCGCGGACCACAATCAAGCGAAATAGACTCACTAGGAACTTCAAGCTTATGCCATCTGTCGGGTACAACCGGTAATAGCGGTACGTCTGGTGCGTCGTCAACCCAAAGAGCCTGCACATTCACAGTGAACGTCAGTTAGACTCCGTCTTTCGTGATATCCGTCTGTTGGATGTGGCCCGGATCCTGGAACCCACTTACATGCATCCTAGGCAGGTACAGATCAAGTAGGCGCCGAACGTGTCCTGCAATGAGGGCAGCTCCGAGCGGACCGCGCTGAGCAGCAGACCGAGGACCTGCTGCACCTCTGCAGGGTCGGACATGTTGAACGGCAGCGCCGCGAGGGGGTTGGCATCGGGCGTGCCGGTGGTCATGTTGGAGGCCATGATCGCGTATTAGTGTTCGGTTCCGGTTCGTCGTATTCTAGAAGCACAGTGCGGGGAACGAGCTTGAACGAGCGGGGCCGAGGGCGACGCGGCGGAGAAGGGAGAAGGCGGGTGGGATGGGGTAGGATGACGAGCGAGCGAGGCCCGAGAAGCAGGAAAGCAGCAGTCGCCCGGGCGGAGGGAGCAAGCGGGCGGACGCTGTGGGCGTAGCGTATCTTAAAGCCCGGGCTCTCGAGACAAGGTTCATCTGCATCACCGTCCATCACGCCTACGCTTCCACGCTCCCCTCCCGTGCCTCAGCTCACAGGCCCCCCGGCGTCTCCGCTGATGATTATCCCTGCCATTGGGTTTCCAGTCAGTCCGTCAGCACGCAGCCGGACCACTCCGGAGTCAGGGCCCCAGGGCAGGTGCCGGAATAGGCAGAAGATACCGTGCAGCGCAGATATCGCACCGTCATGAACCCGGAGGCTCGGGCGGGGTGACGGACGGCGAGATGAGATGGGGGCGCTGTTCGTGCATTGCCCGCCCGCGGTGCCATCAGCCGTCTCTGGCTGGCGAGAGTCCCAGGATCAAGATTGGCTGCAGTGCTTGGCGCGCGTCCTGCAACCGTCGCGTGCCCGGCCGTTCGGGTCGGAGATGGGGACCCGGGGGGGCAGGGCAGGAACGCGAACGCGGAGTTTGAGCGATAAGTGAGCTCGTGGGCTTCTAGCGCGGTGCTCGAGGCATTCGATGACGAGCCCGTGGAAGAGTGCGCACACAGAGAATCTCGTCGTCGGCAAGCACCCACAGCGCTGCCGGCGGGGTCGAGGACGACATTGCAGGGCGAAGAAATGCACGAAAAGTGCCGTTGATCGGACGAGACACGGCAGAGATCTTCGTGCCGCAACTCCCGCCATCTCATGATCATGGCGCGCATCCCCGTTGAGCAGGCCGACAGCGCTGCTCGGTGGCTTGACAATGGAGCTGTGACATATCTGTGCAGTGTCTGAAACCTGCGTTGCAATGAACGGAAGCTCGTTACAGCTCGCCGGCCGACGGTTCTAGTCATCGTCGTGTAATCGCTCTTCGACGTCGACGTCGTAAACATCGGAAGACCTTCCGCTGCGCATCATCCCCATGTTTGGCCTGCCGACGCTCGACAACACGGTCGTCACCGTGCCTCCAATTCCCCACCTGTGGCTCTCGCCATTGACGCGGACGCCCGCCACTGCGCAACGTCAACCCGCGTTACAGGTGGGCGTACGGTTCCATCGCGACGCCGACATGTCTCCGCCTGCCGACGGTGCGTATCATACAGCTCCTGGACGCACCCACATGGTGCCCCCACCGACGTGCCTGGCGTTCAGTAGCGCTAGCCTCTAGGGTACGCCACAACATCATCTTCGAGGCGCTGCGCCTCAAGCCCGAGGACCGAGGGACGCTACTGTGATAGTCATGTCAATGATCATCTCGTCCACAACCACACGGAATGGAGGGTCCGAGTCTGCTCTGTTGCGTATTGGAAACTCAACGCTCGGCTCGCCCATAGGCAGGCGGCGGGTGGTAGGTGCGTCGTGCAGGACAGACAAATGCTTACGCTACAACCGTACACGCGCACGGGCGGTCGGCGTGGCATATAACGTCCACATTAGACTGACCGTACCTCGTCGCGCGCGAGAGACACAAATTGCGAAACGCGAAACACGCAACACGCCAGCCGCAGTGCTCCGGGTCCGTACCTGCATCCTGGAGCTCTTCGCATTCGCGTTCGTCCCTTGGGCCTTGGTCTATCCTTGAACGCACCTACTTGGACAGACGGCCGACCGGCCTGCCGGCCAGCTATTCTGAGCGAAGAAGAACATGGACACGGCCGGAGGGCCGGGAGACAATCGCAACGCCACACAGACAGAAATATCCGGAGATCCCAATTAGACGGGGAACCAGAGGATAGTAGAGGGCCGGCGATGTCGATTCTGCGGCGATAGCTCGATCATGCACGACAGACAGACCGCGCCGGCTATGCAGCAGAGTGCAGAATGACAAGCCCTGGGAAGGGCGCGGCCGCCACTGACGCGTGCACGCGTGCTCCATCCGCCTGCCTGCGCTGCGTGCGGTCTGCCAAGTTGATGTGCGGTTTGTCGTTGGCTGCTCTGTCGCCGTGCGGTTCGGCCGGAGTGTCGGCGTGTCGGCGCTGGGTGTGGGCTGGCACTGCAGTATGGGGACCGCAACCGTGGCGCGCGGCTGGGAGAGGCGGGGGAACAATAGGCCTTGCAATCCTGGATTTTGATGTCGATGCGTCGACGTACAGTATGCCTGCTCGGCCGGGCGGGACGTACCTGTCAAAGTGCACGCTCAATCAAGGCGTCGAATACTCGCGAAGCCTCCCCGCGTGTGCGCTTCGACGGTGGGATGCATCGCGGCGACTTGCAGGTGCAGGTAAATTCGGTGAGTCAGGGATAGAGTTGCTCAGTGGGCGCGCGAAGCTGGGCGTGTATTGTGGTCTATCGCCCGTGGCCGTGGGTCTCGAATTCGAAGGTCGGGCGCCCGGGCTCAGGCGGCGCCCGCGCGAGAGTCACAGGTGCGGGACGTTGGGTGATAGGGTTTGAGCCATTGGGTTCGGGCTGTCAAGATGATACTGCTTCGTCTCTTCGTCTGGGAGGGACGAGCACTGCGTGGCAGGTGGGAGGATGCGGCTCGGCAGGCCGGCAAGAGCTTCGAACTTCGAATCTCGGGATTTGGAGGATGCTGTCAGTATCACGGGGAGGAGGAAGGCGGGTTTTGACAGCTTCCATGTTGCTGTCTTTCTGTAGGCTGCGTACCTGCGCGCGTTATTACCAAGGCGATGTGCACACGGTCTTCTGGCCCCCGCGAATGTGTGCGTTCACGCTACCCCGATGTCCTGCTGCCCGCGAGAGATGGACGTCGATGATCACGAAGACGGGGAGGAATGGAATGGACCGCAGAAACGCTTCGAAATCAGCCGATATTGCTCGGATATACGGATTGTGTTCTTCATCTTGTTCATGCTCTATCGCTGCATAACGCTCTGCACAGCTGTTAGGCGGGGGATACCCGCGGTCCTTTGTTTCCGGACGAGGAGGGGAGCGCTTGTGCGTGCGCCCATGGATGCGCTGCTCTATCCAATTCCAACATGTTCTTACCGGTGTTCTGTGGGCCGACATGAATTTCAATGAACTGTATTAACAGAAGAGTGTGCACGTACGCTTTGAAAATGGCCAAAACCGCTCGGATATGCATATGATGGTCCACAACCACATCGCCTTGTACCACTTCACAACGCTCTGCACAGCAGTTAGGCGATAGTTAGGCGTATCGTCTTGAAGCTCCGGACGACGAGGGGCGTTCATATTGCGTACACGACAGACCCATGCGCCGACCGGCGTCCCGCGACCTATGCGAGATGGACTTGAGCAATGGAGATCATTACGCGAGGAAACTCGCCGACATCGCTCGGATATGTGTGTGGTTCTTCTCGCGTTCATCGCGCTCAACCACTTCATGACGCTCTGCACAGCAGTTAGGCGATGTTTAGGCATACGGGCCTTCGTCTCCGGAGATCCACGAGTATTCTTGCAAATGGTACATGAACGCTCTGTTCTGCGCGGCGCTCTGTACCCCACGTCCTGTGCAGATTGAACGTCAACAATGAATTTCGTAGAGACGACCATGGACGATATCGACCGCACAGTCCACGCTCACTTTCGGAGCATAATTGGCCGATATTCCTCGGACACGCGCATGCACATCACCTACCTCTTCCAGTGTCTTCATCTCGCCAATTTCATTATACCAGGCACAGCACCCCGTCGAGCATATGGCGCTGCGCTCCCCAGAATATTCTCCGAAATCCGCGAGCTCGAGCCACCGAACACTGGCCCCTGGGCACTGATAGGACCGTCGAGCAAAACCATCGTCCGGTGATACAACGAATCAACCTCTAAGAGGGGAAAGGCGTACCGTTCAGTAGCACGCGCCGAGATGCGGTGCGGGCTCGGTATGACGTGGATGGACGAACGTGGGGTTCCGGGACCTTCTGCGCTGCTCTGCGACTTTGCTTTTCGGGCTTGGATTGATGGCTAAAGTCAGTTGAGAAATTGAGGGACTGCGAGCGGATTGGTGTCGCTGCGATCTGCGACATCGGTTGCAATGCATCATGGGGCATGGGACGCGGGAGGGAATCAGAGGGATAATCATCGGATGCTAACAGCCAACGCAAAGCAAAGATAGAGATAGAGTTGGTGAGTGGGCGTGCGATGCGCGACGGGTCCTTCCATCTTACGCCATCCCGCGCCAAGAGAAGTCGAAGGCCAGCACTGTGTCCCAAGTCCCAGAGAGAACAAAACCCCCGAAGAAAATAGAGAGAGACGCGCAGAGTCGGCGGACGTGGTGGATGTCGGGAGAGAAGCCGGCGGCGCGCCGCCCGACCCGCCGACCCTCCCACCCTCTTGATGCGCCACCGCCCGATGATCGAGCCAATCTGTCTTTCGAGGTGATCCCATCGATCGGAGATCTTGTCTATGTTTTGATCCCGCGCATGCTGCCTCGGTCGCACCGACTCAGACGTCTGCAGACTGCCAGCTGTGTTTCTCGCCGCCCGAACTCTCACTCCCTGCCCGTCACTCCGCTCAACCTTCGCTCTCGCTCCAGCTCGCCGAAGGCTCCATCCATGATAGATTGTGGCAAGAAGCCACCACCGACAGGAGTGTTTCTGCCTGGCAGCGATGCTGATCATGGGAGGATCCCGGCGAGCCCGTGATGATGGTGATGATGCACCGCCTGCAGGACCCAGGCAGTGCGACATTGCAGCAGCAGGCTTGGAATAGGCACAGCCTAACTTAGCCTATGGGGACGCGGAATGGATGATGGAGAATCTCCGACGCCGACCGGTCGAATCGCCGTGACACTGCTGCAGCTGCCCATGATTCTCATCTCCCTGCAGCTGGGCCTGTCTTGTCTCCGGCATCTCGCGGCGCAGGCCCATGCACCCACGACAAGACGCCAGCCACGAATAACCAGACACAGGGACACCTGACGCTTTCCCGCGCCCTGTTCCAGAGGTGCGATCTTTGCTTTGATGTGCGCTTGACATACGGAGCATCGTTGCCCTCGCAATGGGGACCGTCGCGGCAGGGGGTCGGAGGGAGAGAGATGGATAGAGTTTTGTGCGGGATCAGGAGAAGCAGATGATGGTGGGCGGTCCGCGCGTGCAGCACTGGGCAGCGGCCAAGCAGCGGCTCTTGCTGCACCCCCACCGAGCAATTATAGCGTATTATATTCGCCGGGGCGCAGACCGAGCACCTCCAACTTTGATTCCCCGCCGCCGTGCGCTCTCCTTCGCTCTCTCTCTCTCCTTCCTTCTTTCTCTTCTCTCCGTCGCCCATGGCGCGGTCCGCCTCCCCTCCCGCAACCTCAGGCTCCCAGGTGCACATCACCAGCATGCCCTCCTCCCCTTCCTCCGCCTCCTCCACTCCCACCCCGTCCAAGCCCGCGGCGGCGGCGGCGGGCACGCCCAAAGGCTCGGCGTTCTGGCTGTCGTTCCTCGCGATCGTCGTGTGCAACATCCTCAGCGCGCTCGACGTGACGGCCGTGTCGACGACGCTCCCGACGATCACGCACGACCTCGGCGGCGACAACGATTTCGTGTGGGTCGGCGCCGCGTACGGCCTCGCGAGCACCGCGATGCTCCCGTTCTGCGGGCGGTTGGCGGACGTGTTTGGGAGGAGGCCGATCATGATGCTGTCCGTTGCGTTCTTCTTCGTGGGCAGTGCGCTGTCCGGGTCGGCGCAGAATATGAATATGCTTATTGCGGCGAGAAGTGAGTCCTGTCTTTGCTGCTGACGGCTACTACTGTGAGTTACGGGATGGTGGTGCTGATGCGAGAGCGGCGGTATAGCAATCCAGGGTGTCGGCGGAGGCGGCATCATCAACATGTCCTCGATCATCGTCTCGGACCTCGTGCCCCTCGTCGAGCGCGGCGCGTACCAGGGCATCGTCGTCCTCGCTTGGGCGTTCGCGGCCGCTATCGGTCCTGTCGTCGTGAGTACCCTCCCTTCTTCTCTGTCTATCTCTCTCCTTTCCTTGAGCCCCCTTCCGGGGCGGGGCTATCCCGGGCGGGGCGGCGGGGCGTCTTCGAACAAGCTGTCAAGAATTGCGGAATCCGGATCATCGTTCGGTACAGCTGTTGTTTGCTGCTGGTTCGGTGCTGCTCGGGTTCTCTGGTGGGCCCATGTTTCCGGCCGTACGACGTGCTTCAAGGCTTTCTGGGACCCTCTGCATTGACAGCCTTCTATCATGTGATTCTCGTCCTCCTAATGGCCTTCCTCAGCACCCGAGTTCTCTGTGTACTCTCAACTACTCGGTATCTGCATGTCTGGCTCCCTCCTGCCAGCAGAGACCATCCGACCGGCCGAGACGGCTGCCGCGGCGGTAACCCAGCCTTGTAGCGTGTGCTCTGCTCTGCTGCGCTCTCCAGGCTCCAGGCTACCGCGCAGCCCGGTGTGACCGCGACACGTTGTCTTGATATCTTGTTGCTCTCCGCTCGAGAGCTCCGAGCTCCGTCCGCCCGCCGCCTCATCTGCATCCCGGCAGTCGTCTCGTCCGCATGTGAACTCCCGCTGACGCGCAGCTTCTTCCATTCTATAGGGCGGCTCGCTCGCGCAGAAGGCGTCGTGGCGGTGGCTCTTCTGTGAGTCTCTCCTCCTTTCTCCCCCTCTCTCCTCTCCTGTCCTCCTGTCCTCCGCTTCTCTCTTCATTCGTGGTATAGTGAGGTCGGAATGGAAGGCTGACGGATGTGTGTTTTGGGTGTGTAGACATCAACCTCCCGCTGGCCGGCGTCGCGTTCGCGCTCGTCGCGGTGTTCCTCCGCGTGCGCACCCCCGAGGGGAGTCTGCGCGAGAAGCTGGGGCGCGTGGATTGGTTGTGAGTATCCTTCTCCATCTTTCCTCTTCCCTTCTTCTCCTTCCCTCCCCCCTTTCCCTACTCCCGTCCTGTCACGCCAGTAGAAGAATGGTCGCTAACGGAGCCGCACAGCGGAAACGGCATCATCGTCGCGGGGACGACGCTCGCGCTGATCGCGCTCACCTGGGGCGGGATCACGTACCCGTGGGTCAGCACGCACGTCCTCGTGCCGCTCATCCTCGGCGGCGCGCTCATCGCGTCGTTCTTCCTGTACGAGACGTTCGTCCCGCGCGAGCCGACGCTCCCGCTCGACGTGATTAAGAATCGGACTAGCCTTGGAGGGTGAGTCGTAAGAAGAATGGGGGTGAAAGGGGAGATGAGGCTGATGCGGATGGGACGCAGGTATATTGCGACGTTCTTCCATGGTATCGTTAGTGTGGCTGCTATCTGTACGTCCCTCCTCTTTCTCACCCTGCGTCTCGAGCGTACTGACCTCTCCCGCGCCCCCTGAACAGACTACTTCCCCGTCTACTTCCAAGCGTGCCTCCTCTCGGACCCGATCGCCTCGTCCGTCAAGATCCTGCCGACCGCGATCGTCTCCTCCTCCTTCTCGCTCCTCAGCGGGATCATGATCAAGAAGATGAACAAGTACCGGCCCGCGAACTACTTCGGCTGGACGCTCACCGTCGTCGGCTTCGGGCTCCTCACGACCCTGAAAGCGGACTCGGGCCCCGGCATGTGGGCGGGCTACCAGGCGCTGCAGGCGGCGGGCTCGGGGACGATCGTGAGTGCTTTCTTTGTTCTGTGGGGGTGGTAGAATTAGGAGAGTGGCTGATGATGTGGGGCGGGACAGTGGGCTAGTACGATCTTCCCGATCCTGGCGCCGCTGTCGGTTACGCGCGTCGCGCCTGCGCTCGCGTTCTACAACTTCATTCGCACGTTCGCCCAGGTACGTCTCCTTGGCTCACCTCCGACGACACGATGGCTAACGCGCACCGCGCGCGCAGACATGGGGCGTGACCATCTCCGCCACGATCCTCCAAAACGAGCTCAAGCGCAACCTCCCGGCCGACTTCGTCAAGCTCTTCCCGGCAGGCGTCGAGATCGCGTACGCGGCGATCCCGCAGGTCGCGAGCCTCGACGAGCCGCTGCGCGGCGAGGTGCAGGCCGCGTTCGCGCAGAGCATGGCGACGATCTGGAAGGTCCTCGCGGGCATCTCGGGCGCGGGCTTCCTCGCCGCGTTCTTGCTGCGCGAGGTGCCGATGCAGAGCTATACGGACGACAAGTTCGGGCTGCAGCAGCAGGGCGGCCAGGGGAGGGCGAGGGGGAAGGAGGGAAGGATGGAGGAGGCGGGCGTGGAGGACGAGGATGTGAAGAGTGCGGGCGCGGTCGAGATGCAGGCTGTGCACGAGCCGGCGTCGCTCACGCAGTGAACGCGAGGTCGTGCTGTGTTGCTTTTGGGTTCCGGTGCCCTCTTTTTTGAGGTGTGTATTGTATTGCATTGCATAGGATGTGTTCACGCGGTTTCGCTCCTTTCGACCGGTCATGGACTGAAGGATACACCTGTTAGTGTACGTAGTGTGCAGCATCTCTATCTATTCGGTCATTCGGCGTGTATGAGTATGATGGAATAGGACTGGGATGCGTCGTGTCAGCTGTCGGTGCATGTTCTTGAGCGCGAAGTCTCGGAAGCCCCGTCGGTGAGGGATTACACCCAGTGCTCCGAGTCTGGGCCAGCGTTGAACATTGAACCAGACCTGTTCCACGGTCGCGTTGCAGTGTACAGCTCTTCCAAGCATGCTCTAAGCGCGTCCAAGGGGGGCACCGTCGGCGAGCAGCGCCTTGTGCAACATACACTAGCTGATATAAGTCGCTTCCCGTCCATACATAAATACCGCACGCCCCAGCGTCCAATGGCTACTTCATACATATACATAATGGGTATCATCACTCACACCGGTGTATAAGACCGATATCTCCCTAACACTGGGACTCCGAGCCTGCGGCGCGGACGTACGCCTCAGGCCGCATGTGTAGCACGCTCGCGTCGTCGGGGAGCTGCAGCGAGAGGCGGGGAGCATCCCGCGCAGTAGATGTGTGGGACGCTGCAGGACGCTTGGGCATGCATGGGACGACGGTACGCAGCCCCGCGCCGAGTGTGCTGCGTCCTGCTTTGAGCATGGGGGACCACGCGGGAGTGCGGGAACGCTTGAATATGCCAGAGAGGGCCGCCGTCGGTCCGTGGCTTATGCTGTCGTGCGAGAACGAATGCCGGAAATTCAGGCTAAATGGGAACGTTTAGGTAGCATGAGCAATTAGAGAAAGCGACACTAGCATGACAAACACTCACGCGGCCAAAACCGAGTTGACATAGACTGCAGCGATGGGTCGATCAGTCGTCTCCGAGGGCGCGCAGGTTGGGGACGAACTGACCTTTCGCAGTGACGTTATCGATCGCTACATAGACGAGCTTGTGCGGGAGAAAGAGGCCCTGTCATGGTAGAAGGTCAGGAAGAATAGATGGAGCTCCGACTGGAGGATACGCACGAAGCAGAACGCAAGCACGCTCAGGATGCTGTGCGAACGAATGGTGAGTATCGTGGTGTACGCCATCCGAGGTAGCCCATATTGGGACGGACTCACTCAGTGAGCAGGCCTGCGACATGGTTCAGCACGTCAGCTATCACGGGGTGAGCGCCTTTCACTCAACATACCCGTGCACAAGGCGTATAAGATGAGTACGTCGATCACCGAGTCAGTCCTGCGCATAAAGGGATCAGAGTCCAGGGAAAGGCCTGTCACGGGTGGGACATCTACCGCTGGTGTCCGGTGCGGAGGCGATGGAGGGTGAACATGAGCACGCCCGTCAGAAGCGCGTCTGCAACTACAACGATGCCGAAGCCAGCGGAAGTGAGCCACTGCCGAGGGTGATAACAGTCAGATTCAATGGCAGATATGACCGTGATTGTGGAACACACCGTCACTCTGCTGAAATCGCTGTAATTCGGAAGGATGAAGCTGTAGACGATGTTTAGTCGAGAATCTCACAACTTCGGGGCGATATTTAGAGGGCTACTGACGCTTCGGCGGTAGCGGCTTGGGACGCTCTGGGTCAGGTTTGGCTGGACGTGACTTGAGGATTGGCAAGAACCTCACCTACTGCACACCCTGAGAATGGAGGTTCAGTCCGTAAGACATGTTTCCGGAACTGCTATGATGGCTCGTACCGAGCACTGCCAGGAATAAGAGGATCTGCCACGTCATTTAGGTCCGCGCCCTGGCTCGACGGTTCACACAGCTTACCACAAAGACTACCACATATTTGTACTTGCGTTCAACTGAGTCGAGGTGAGCTGTCTCCTGAGCGCTTAAGATTGCAGACGACGCACTGAGATAGACTCGACGAGCATAGAAGCTGCCGGATCCTGCGTGAGTTTCGGTGGTGGGCTGGTGTCAGCTCGTTTGCTTGGCTCACCATTGACAAGTGATGATTGTGCAACCCTAGTATAAGCATCTCAGACGAATTAGTGATCACGAATGATGAGACGCGTACCACTGCGACTGGGAGCAGCTGAGCGTTCAAGTTCCGTACATACCGCTTGTCAGCAGTACATTAAGAGAGAGTCACGCGTCAAACTCACGTCGACGGACCTGGAAGTTGTGTCAGTCTATAGCTCGTAAGCCGGGAGATCTCATCGTTCACAACATACCAGACTCCCTTGGTGAGCTGAAGCGGCTTATAGTAGTTTGAAATGAGGTACCAGTAACTGAGGTGCATATGAGGACTGCTCGCAGCCAGGGGCAGTGGGAAGGGCGCACCAGGCGTGCATGCACAGGACCGTATGGAACGTGTCCAGGAACCTGCACCGACCGAATCAGCGATACATCGCAGTCGAGTATGTATGATGAGTTCACGAACAGAAGGCCCAGGACCTGTCCAATCCCATTAGCGGTGTGTGTCTACCATACGACGTGGCTGAATCCACGCACATAGTATCTTGCGGGCGAACGGGAAGGGCATGTTCGCAGGTAGCGGTATACCTGGTGCAAAGTCATGCCGTAGAGTCTGGATAAGGAACGCAGGTCGTCAGCCTAGACGATTCGTACAGGAGAGGAGCCCTACATCGCGCTGATGAACGTGCCGACGAGCAGTGCGCCATAGGTGCCGTCCAGAGATGGCAACCTCGGAAACAGGGCAGGCGAATTGAGGTTGACCCTTTGGCCATTGGGCAGTAGCAGCGACATGTGGGGCAGGGGCACGAGAGCACTCCCTCTTCCGCCCGCATTTGAGAGAATGCTCGAAAGCGCTGATGATGCACCTTGTCTGTTCTATCATCGTGAAGAGGCGGTGTTGGTATAGCCCCATGAGTTCGTCCTCAATACTTGCGGGTGGAGTTGGCGGCCTGTGCGTGCGGCAGCCGTACACAGTGCATGGAATTATTTGTGGTAGAGCCAATCAGATCGGGAGATGGTGGGAGGAATAGTCCACCCGCACCGTTTTGCAGGTCAATTGACTGTTATGCCCAAGAGCTCGATAGCAGCCATGCGTGAACGCGGTCACCCGAAAAGCGCCAAATCTGATGTAAGAACCATGGGCTCGTACGTTGAGCGCGCCCGTGAGGACGTCTGGTGAAGTTGTGGATACAGTCCTGTGATCGACTGTTAGCCGGGACCGCAGAAGGAATTGGATAGCAGTATAGGTGAGTACTCGCCGATGGGACGGGATAATTTGACTGCGCGTAATTGGGAGTTTGATGCAGAGGACTATACGACGAGCAGATGCTACATCGACTCAGCTGCGTGTGTGATAATGGGGCTCGACCTAGAAGCTGCGTAGCATGCATATCAGTAAAAGCTTGACGACGTTAGCACGCACCAACTATTGCCGTGACGTCGTACCTAGCCTGTGGGAGACCGAAGTCGTAAAACCTTCACCTGTAAAATGGGACCTTGCATCCCTGGCATGAAGTCGCTAGAATCCGCAGTGGATGACTGTTGCTCTGGAAGGCGCGAAGAAACGAGGGACAGAATCAGAAAGCAGGATGATAGACCCAAACATGATCATGCGGGAGGTCTCGGAACGTGTGACTTGCTCGCTTGGCTATGATGTATGAGCGGGCCTCGTCATAGCAGAATCACTCGGTGGCGAGCTTGTTGCAGGAACGAAGCACGCCGAGTCACTGAGCCAAAGGATGGCCTTTGTCGACGAGAGGCTGCGAGTACTGCTAGTGATGCCTCATCGTCGGCAGGGACTTAAGCAAACGATCCATCTGATATATATAGCATCAGCGTCACGTCTTGGTCAGGGTACAGCACGTCGACGACGCGAAGTTACACTAGTGACCGTTCTCAGGTCTTCGACTCAGGACTCCGACGGGACTGCTGCCGGCGTAAGTAGGCTCCCTTATCGAAAGCGCATAGTCTTCTTTTTGCTGGTGTAGCCTCGTTCATAATAGCAGAGTTTCTATAGGTGCGACTGTGCATCACTGGACTCATGGATGGTGCTGACACGTTCGGAAGACGAGTCGAGTATGGCAGTACTCAAGATCTAGTATCAGTTCAACGAGTGCGACGATGATGGTAAGCGCCTACCGTATTCAATTTCACACGGTGTCGGGTTGATCGCCTTTCACTCTGACCGAGTCCACACTTACTAGGGCACTTGCGGAGTATCAACGGCAGCGTGAAATACAATGTTGTACATCGAGGGACGCGTGGAAAAACAAGTATGGAGGACTATGAGGACAGAAAGGCAACAAGGGGCTCACACCACATTTGTGGATCTATATACTAGCGGAGAGACCGACTGGTACTCTCCTCTTCTCGACCCCCGATTTCGGCTGGGACTGAGTGGACTATTCCACTAGACCCGGCCCTGCAGACCTACGTTCAGGACCTGCTGTTCTATAGCACCGTTGAGTGACAGCGCCTTCGGGGGTGTGTCCGGAAGAGGTTCGGAGATCGCCTTCAAGTTGCTATCGACGTAGATGGGCTGAGAGCGAATACATGCACGAGCACATGCAAGGAGAACTCTCAGCACGCCATAAGAACGAGAGATTCAAGACGCCCTGCTTACCCCCGACGTATCCCAGTGTCCACCGGGTTCGCTGCTGGCGTATGGGCGGCGGAAGAGAGCGACAGCTGCTGCCATTGCGCCGCTGTTTCCGCTGCCATGCGCGAATGATTCGCGCAGGTTGAGCCTATTGACACATAACAAGATAGGTCAGGCTACAAGGGTTACTGTAATTACGAGAAGGACTCACGCCGCTAGGACCGAGTTGACATAGACTATATGAGTGGTAAGCGTCCATCTAGTACTCGGAGCTGAGAGAGTGGCCCAGGGGAGAGCACGAACCTTTAGCGGCGACGGTGTCGAGGCCGACATAGATCATCTCGTTCGGCACGACGAGAGCCTGTAGCAATGAGGGATTGTGAGGAGGGGTTCTGATCGGTAGCCTGGAGCGCACGCACGAAGATGAACGTGAGGGCACTGAGTATGCTGGATGATATGGCCACGGATCAGGAATTTACTTCGTATGCGACGCGTTCGGAGACCTACTCTGTCAGCAACCCTTTTCAGAGGTGTCAGCGAGAAGTACACTTCAATCCTGAAGGCACGTACCGGTGCACATAGCGTAGAGGATGAGGACGTCGATGATCGAGTCGGTACTGCAACGACAGTTTCGCCAGTCAGCCTGGGCAGGTCATTACGACAAAGTCGAGAACGCACCGTCTAAAACCCGTGCGGCGACGATGGAGCGTCACGATGAGCACTGTCGTGAGCATTACGTCTATGACGACGGCGCCGCCGAATCCGGCCGAGATCAGCCACTACGACATCATCAGGCGGTGAGCGTGCGGGAGAAACGCGGCGAGTGTTGAACTCGCGGCTTACCGTCACTTTCTCGAACTCGCTGTAGTTTGGCAATATAGATCTATAAAAAGGGGATGATCAAACAGGGTCGACGAAGAATCAGCGTGCTATAACGTACGCCTCAACGGTGGCACCTACAAATCCCAGATGTAAGTATCTCTTGTACCGCAAATCATTGGAGACTAACCTGTGGCACAAGCTGAGGGGACGGGGATCAATCCTTTCGTTGATGACTTAGAGCAACTGGGAGAAGACTGGACGCACCCAGGACTACCAAGAACATCCCACACTATATGAACGGTCAGCTCCTATGTTCTATTTGCCATGTATGTGGGGACTCACCGAAAGCGCGACAATGTATTTGTACTTGCGGTTGACTACATGAGTAGTCAGACTAGACTCCTCATTGCCGGACGCTAGGAGGATGAAGATGACGCACTCAGATAGACCCTGCGAACGTAGAAGCTGCGTAATCTGGTATTTAGCATACTCCTGGCTATGACTGATCAAGGTGAAACTTACCATTGACATGCGACAATGGTGCATCCCTTCGTGAACGTGAGCTCCAGATATTGGCGCACAGGCAAGTACACGCTCAGGAGGACGTACCACGAGGACGGAGAGCAACTGTGTGATCCGCGCCCACATTTGCTTCAGTACAGGTACTCGCACCATACGAGGCTGTCGGAGACCAACTCACGTTGATAGACCTGTCAATTAAGTGCTAAGTATATTATTAGCAAAGGTTGATATGCATTAGCATACCATATGCCGGTGTAGAGGCGCAGAGGGCTGAAGTAGTTCGAGACGAGGTACCAGTAGCTGCAATATCTGTTGGAAACAGGCTACTTCGATCATTGCAGAAGACTCACCACATATGCATGCACAAGATCGAGTGGAGAGTGTCGAGAAGCCTGCATATGCATAGATGAATGAATCTGGACAGCCAAGGCCACGATGCACCTTACAGGAGCAGACCGACCTATGCATGGCGCGTGAGCTAGAACGACAGCGTAGGGTACACAATGCACTTACATAGCACTTGGTCAGATAGGAGTCCGACGAATAGGTCCGCAGGTATCGGTAGACCTGATGCAGAGTGACCCCATACAGCCTAGAAATAGCCGTAAAGAGGCGGTCAGCTAAAAGGCCGAAAGGAAAGGTCAAGCAGAGTAGTCGTACATCAGACTGACGAAGGTCCCGATGAGGATGGCCCCATAGGTATTCTTCAACGACGGCACCTTCGGGAGGAGGGCGAAGGGGTCGGGGGAGGCTGTGGTAGCGTTCGGCGACAAGGACATGGCGAACTGGAGCGGGGCATCTCAACGCATCCTGTTTGCAGTGTTATAAGATGTATGAGAGCGCCACTATAATGATATACTTTCCCTTCTCCATCAACCTAGGGCGCTGTCGAAGGCCCGGTGGGCGTCCTGGTGCGGTATGGTCCAAAAACAGCAGAGTGCTGCCGCGGAATCCGTAAAAAAGAAGTAAGGCGTCCTAGTAGGACGCCGTAGCGATCGCGATTACTAGTACGCCTGCCGTACGTTGTATCTCCTTTCTATACTCACCGGGCTGACGACGTAGCGATCGTACATACTGCAGCCAGCACTGACTGCCTTCACGGGCTGCCGCGGACCCTGCTTAGACGAGAAGCGAGGGATGACAGATGCGACGAGCGAGCGGGTTGATGAACCTAGAAGACCTTCCGCGCCTGGATGATGGACGTACCTTGAGACCGCACACAGGCCCACACCATGATCCACACAACGGCGTCGCTCAGAAAGCGTAGCAGCCGATGCGGAGCACGCATGAGGAAGAGTGTTTCTGCACAGGAGTGGGCGAGTTCATTGGTCTAGTACAACCACCTGGGGTCGTTGCAGTAGGAGCCTCAGAGCTGTGCAAGCCGTGATTTCATCTCATTCAGCTCGGAAGTCGAAGGTCGCAATGCTATAGTTCAAGATGACATCAGTCAAATTGCGCCTATGAGCACTTCTCGCACGCAGCAAGCGCCGTGGGACGGATACGAGTCTGGATCGAACCCCCGAGGACCAAGCGAATCTATGGGTCGCGCCGCAAGTGCGAGTTCTGTGGCTTCCTCTGTGGAGCTTGAGTCTGGGAGAACTTCACCAGGAAGCATGAACCACTGCGACGAAGTTCGCCTCGCACATCTCTCCTGGCAGCAGGTGAGAATGATGCTGGGGCGGGCGAGCCAACGTGACAACAAACCATGGGAGAGACCTTGAGCCGTATAAATCCACCTGCACAGCAAGCAAGGTGAGTTTCATGCTCTTCACTCTTCTCACAGATATTGTAGCTTGGAGGGTCGGTCTGCGGAGCCGACTCGAAAGTTTGAGAAGGGAAACGAAGCTGTCTGCACGCTAGCTCGACAAACCTACGGAGTCGCTCACGGCGGGCATAGGCGGCTCGTGCAAGGGTATCCCGCCGTGTCATAGTCAGTCACTGTCCTTTCCCTTGACGCGCACCCCCGCTCATTCGCGTCAAACTCCTGCAATACGTTGCACAAACATCCCTTTCCAGTGCATAGTCGAGCAAAAGCCTTGCAATAGCTTGCCGATTGCCACATGCCGCCCCCTTCACGCGTTATTCATGGCATAGGCATCCACTCTGCTTGGCTTTGGCGGGCATATGCATTCTGGCAATACGGGATCATGCCCGCCGTGGCTGAGTCAGTGGGCAGTACGCATAGCTTCGCTAGACGCGTACCATTCCATGTTGAGCGAACAATCGAGGACTCCGTGAGTGGGAGGAGACTACGAGGGGCTCTGGAGAGGGCCCGCGGAATGACACTGTGAAGATGAGTATTGATGACTTACAGAGAACCTTAGACGGAAATCAAGAGGTCGAGTCGTAGGTGTAGAGTCGATAAGGGTTCCGCGGTGTGTCTCGCGACGGCTCGTTACTACTGCCTGGCCAGGATGAGCGTTGTCGCAGAGTTCTCGGAGCTCGAGCGCTCGAGCTTACCTGAGCGCCTATTTCCTCAAGGTGAACCTGGTCACGTGCCAAGCTGAACTGGTTCACCTCCAATGCTGCGACCTTTCGCTCTGGATTCGACTGCTGCAGCGTTCAACAACTCGCCCTCTCGAGAGCAGTGGCGCAGTAACCTCAGACTGCCAATATGTTCTACTCTCGCCTCTCTGAAGCCGAAATTGTGGCCCTACCAACCTGTCTCGTGCGAATCGGCAAGAAGAATCAGCCTGCATTCAAGCAGTGTTGCGGCCCTCCATAGCTTGAAAGTACTTCAAGCATAGGCCTGGTGGCCTTCAAACCGCATGAAGAAATGTCGCCCTCTAGTAGGATGACGGTAAGTCTTCAGCTTCTGTACATCAAGCTTCAGTACTTACTTACTCAGTAATAGGGTCCCACATACTGTATGATTGCCGCACCAGCCTCTCCAGACGTCTGAGACCCCAGGATCGCACATTAGCGTCAGCCTACAAGCAATTCCCATCTTTTGGGTACGTATGCCAGTGGTGTCATGCAGGCGCCACGAACGGATAACGGAGATATAGGCACTCAGTGATGTTCAGATATTTTTTTTCACTTTCAGTGGGGTCGACCAGGTGGCCGCACAAGAGCACTGGCGCGAAGGAAGGCGACGCGCTGATATGGCAAAGGGAGGGTGTCGCATTGCAGGAGCTGCGCCGTAGGGTGGAATGACCAAGCTTCTGAAATCGAAGGAAACCAGTGGGGGACTGAAGCGTCGTATACGAGCGTCCCAGTAGCTAGGTTTTAGGGCCCATGCGAAGTCAAGCACGCCTGCCAAGAAGTTCTAGTGGTGCGAATATCCACCATACTCCACGTTTTGAAGCACGAAAGTCGAAGATGAGACTTTGCAGCATACGCCAATAGCAGTATGCCATTGCCAACCTTGGAGTAATGCGGCGTGGCCACAGATGCGGAGATGAACGCCAGGTTGAGGGAAGCTGCCCATACTCAAGGGGCATCAATGAGCGAGCGGTATCTAATGAGGTGGTGATCAGCACAGGTGCGAGGTGATTGAGAAGAGTAGCTGCGACATGCACGAGGTGTGCGGGGCAACATAGAAGGAGAGATGCTCACTGGCCACCCGAGCATTCGGAGCACCTGGGAGACGAGAAGCTGATGTAGTGCGCCAAAGAGCACCGGAATAGTTGCTCAGTTGCACGATAGACGCAGCAGGTCTGCCTCTGAGATGCCCGCGTGGTGCCCAGGGCCTGGCAAGAATATAGCACTCTTCGCCCCGGACGTTTCCAGCCGGCTGCATTGCATCAAAGGTGAGCTTCTTCGTGAGTACAGCTCCATGGTGCCGTTGGGAGTTTGTGGTATGCGCATTCGGATTCCCGGATCTGTCGTCTCGGAGTTTCAGTCAATCGGCCGGGGATTCCGGACAAACTTTACTAGCAGAGCAGCTCCGGCCGTCGGACAAGGCTCACAGCTTGAGGGTCAAGAAACCGTACCCGTCAAATTTGCACGGCGAAGGCATCTTCGCCTTCTATGTACGTGCTACTGTGTTGGACAAGCAGCATAGTGGTGGTCATTGGTTGAGATTTTGCGAGCCGCACGGGGAGCCTGACCACGAGCTCTGACAGCGTGGGTACCGTTTACCACTTCGGGAACGTCCGTCTCCAATGTTTCTTCTCTCGCGCCGGCGCTCATGTACTCGTACCTTCGTTGTTTTCGAACTTCATGAATTCTGGACGAGGATGCTTCTGCGTGCACGTAGTGACTCGTTTGAGAAGATGTAATCCAGCGTGTGCGCTCAAGGAACGTATATATTGGCGGCGGAGCTCTCCGAATCGACTACAACTCCCATGTTCGCCTTCCTACTCTGGCCACCCGCACTCGCGGGGCTCGTATTCTCGCTCTTCCTTGTCCTGCAGCTCCTGATATCCCGTCAGCGCAGGGTTCACCTTCCTCCTGGTCCTAGCAGCGGTCGTGCACTGCGCAAGGCGCTCAAGCACAATCCCCATGAGCTCCTCGCTGAGTGGAGCAAGCAGTACTGCAGTGCGCGCATCCTGTCTCGCCATGTATCGCCACTACTCAATAGCTCACCATAATATCGCTGCTTTGATAGGTTCGGTAGTGAGCGTCGGAATACTGTGGAGGCGCGTCATCGTCGTGAACGCATTCGAGGTCGCAGACGCGCTGCTGAACAAGCGCAGCGCAGCGTTCTCAGACCGCCCCAACCGGGTGGCTGCTTCTCTGTGAGTACCCTTCGAATCCGCCCTGTAAATACTGTCCGGCAGCTAATAGCCACGGGACCGTCTTTTTGATGCAGATGCGACTACCACCACGGCATGGCATTCATGTCCCAAGGCCCACGTCTCAAGCAGACCCGAGGCCTCTACCAACAAGCGCTCAATGCGCATGTCGTTTCTCTGCAGCTCCCCTACTTCGAACGTCAGACGCCGAGCTTCCTCGTCTCACTACTACACAGACCGAAAGAGCTTCACGAGCACATTCACTTGTAAGCGCCCGACGACGCCCTTGTCTGCTGTCGATTTACCACGCCATTCCAGCTTCTACACGAAGACAATACTAGACTGGACGTTGGGCTATCGTGCGCAGAGTCTAGACGACACCGACCTGCTCTACCTCTCTGAGAAGGTCAGCAACAACTCCACGCACATGCTGGCGGCCTCGACACAGCTGTGGGTCGAGATGTTTCCATTCTGTAAGCCCCCTGTCGACTCCCGCCTCATATGTCGTACTCGCGTGGCTTTTCTGACAATCGGAGAACAGTCAAGGTCTTGCCTGTATGGGCAGTTGGCCAGAAGACTGCGTCGACCATCTACCAGTTCAAGCACGAGCTCGCGACTCTCTTCGTTCGCACTGACGAGCATATTCGACACTGCCTGGTACGTGTCCCGTTGGTGCGACCCTCGCCCGACAAGCTGTTCTCATGCTTGTACGCACCACGCAGGAGAAAGGCGGTCCATCCTCTTTCATGTCTAACATACTCAAAAAGAAGCTCTCCGACGAGGAGAAGGACGTCGCGATGTACTCTTCTGCCTCGCTCACGGCCGCCGGTTTCCACACGGCATGTACCCTATCCTTAGCCCTGGCCCACATCACCTGCTCACCATTGCAATGCTTCTACCAGATGATCTCAATCACTACGACGTTCTTTCTAGCGATGATGAAGTATCCAGAAGTGCAGCGCAAGGCTCAAGAGGAGATCGACCGCATCGTGGGCCGCCACCGCCTGCCGACCGCCGCCGACCAAGCCTCGCTCCCGTATACGGAAGCTCTCATCACAGAGGTCATGCGCTGGCTCCCCCCAGTCGCACTCTGTAAGTCACGTCGCTCTGCTCATGCACGCTTTCTACCGACCGTTGCTGACGCGCGCTCCCACAGCCTCGCGATCTCTCAAGCAAGACGAGTGGTACGACGATATGCTGTTCCCGGCGGGGTGTACTATCCTGACGAACATCTGGTAAGAAAAACGCCACATCCTGATATCGGTTGAAAGTCATGCTCTGAGTAGAAGCTGAACATTATCCCCAGGGCGATGACACGCGAAGAGAGTTGGTTCCCCGACCCGCATGAGTTCAGGCCTGAGAGGTATCTCATACCATCGGAGGATGGGGGCATGAAGCTCGACATACAGAAAGTGCGCCACGTGCGCCACCTCGTCTTCGGTTTCGGAAGACGGTACGCCTCCACGCCTCCATTCGCTCCTCGAAGGAGTTTTCAGCTCATCCACTGACGATGCGCATCGCCGATTCTTCAGAGTCTGTCCAGGACGTTTCTTCGCAGACGCGCTCCTCTGGATCACCCTGTCCCGTGTGCTCGCCACTATGAGCATCACCTCCTTCAATGACGACCCAGTCGTCCTGCCCGAGGTTTTGGACAGCGTTGTCATGTACGTGCCGCGGTGCCTGCCGGGGATTCATGGCCTAGGCTGCTGACTCTAATCCCTTTCGCAGACGGTTCAGAGAGTTCCCGTGCAACGTGCAGGAGAGGTACAAGGGTGCAGGGGACCTCGTGCGTGATGCAGAGGCGGAGGTGGGAGATGGGCATGCCTAGTTTGTTCCGTCATAGCACAAGCATACAGATGTAGAATTGGACAGGCTATCTATTGCAACAACATGCGGGAGACGCGCAGCCATCAAGGGCGCGGGACGAACGTGACCTTACATTCCCGCGATGCAGGTCGGACGGCCTGAAGTCGAAGTCGGAGTGAGGCATATGAATAGTCAGCATCAGGACCCCCGTTATCGAGGAGCACGGCGTGTACTCACGAACGCGTCCCTCGGGGCCATCGTCTCTTCGTTTGTCTCCGATGCGTCGGCATTGATGTCGAAGTTGGATAGGACGGCCGCAAGCAGGGAACGGAAGATGATCTGCGCCTGGTACCGGCCGGGACAAGCACGCGTGCCAGCCCCGAAAGGCATCATGTATTGGTGCATCCTGTAGGCATCGATGTGGGTGCTCAGGATTCGCCCCATGTTAAAGCGGAGCCCCACGTACCTTGACAGCCTCTCTTCCTCCTCCGCACCTTCATTGACAGGTAACCACCGGTCAGGATCGAAGTAGTCCGGCAAGGGATAGACCTCGGGATCCCGGTGCATGCTCCAGGCTTGCGTCCCTACGACCGTACCAGGAGGCAGCTCGTAACCCATGAGATCGAAATAGTCCGTGGACGACCCAGCGTCCTTCTCCGGAGGGACGACGCGCTCGAGGAGGGAGTTTACAGCGCCGTACAACCTGAAAGCTGAGAGATTACTGGAACGTCAGTCCTCCGATTCAGATGTGCTTGTACACAGCGACACACCTTCGTTCAAAAAAGCAGTCAGATACGGTAGCCTGGCGAGGACGGCGTACGGCGGAATCGTCCTTCGATCCGGCATGACCTCGTCGAGCTCGAGACGGAGACGGTGGACCACGTCTGGGCGCCTACTGAGTTCCCAGAAGACGAAGCCCAGTGTGGCGGTAGACGTATCGACACCTGCCACTCTGTATACCAGTAAAAATATGGCAGGACAGTGGAGTTGTGGGCGAACTCACAAGTGCGAGATGCATTCAGAGACCACATCCTGCTCAGACACCCCGGCGTGGCATTGCGCGAGCATTCGACGTAGAAGCGGTGCTGGCCTGTCGGAGGCCTTCAGCTCGTCGTCCTGCTGAGACTCATCTTCCTTCAATTCATGAAGACGCTTCCTGACGAACTGATCAAAAACGGCGAGCGTGAGCCGACGGGTTGTATGCTGAGCGCAGACGCAAAAGACCCACAGATGCTAACACCTCGTCCGCGTGGTATATACTCTGCCACCGCTTACGCGGGACATATGCCAAGACGTTCCATACCAACTTCGGGGTGCAACTTCGCTATTCGCAAAGAGATGCAGCGTAAGTACCACGATCGCACATGAGAGACGACTATTGACCTAATGACGTACCACTATGGCACGGATGGGAAAGTCGCGGACAGCAGAGCAGATCCCGTCTTCTTGACCAGTCTTCCATGCGTCCAGCGAAAGCGGATCCAGTCCGAAGAGGGTTGTTCTCAGGATATCGACGAAGAGATGTCGGAATAAGTGAATGCAGTCGACCGAAGCTCTAGATGAAGCGTCGATGACCTAGACAGCGCCACATCAAGTGTCAGTAATGCTAGCGTAGATGCGTGAAGTCAAAGGGATATGAACCTCAAGAAGCGCAGAGAGGCGATCGTAGATGTCTGGCTGGAACTGACCGACATTTGCTAGAGAGTAATGAGCAGCGAACAGTCTGCGCCTCCGCGTGTGTTCCGCGTTGGTCATGGAGGTCATCCTGCGACATTCCGGGTCAGATGGGATCCAGAGCGCGTCGTTCCGTGAGTCGACTCAACGAATGGTCGTGATTGTCTCTGCTCATCCCTCTATCAGCCGCTGGACACACAAGAGCTAGTAGGAAACCGTACGCTATTAACGCCTGGTAGAAGATGCTCTTGGGCATCTTCTTGACGCAATAGACGCTCTTCATTGCCGCATAGTCGCAGAACACCACCCGGCGGGGTCCGACGCGGACGATGGGCCCGTACCGCTGGAACGCAGAATGGAGGGCATCGCACTGCAGGAGGCGGGCTGCGTGGAAGAGCAGCCAAGTGTCTGAGATCGCGGCATACCACGGCCCTGGGATGGCGGAGAGAGGGGAGAAGTGAAGGTGGTAGATGAGTGTGCCTATCCAGTACGCCACACATATCGACAAGAGTCCGACTGTTGCGGCTGAGTCCAGCCCGGGTAGGAGTGAGCGGACGCTGGCGATGGCTTCTGCCTGCATGAGATATTCTCGGCTGGGAGAATAGAGAGTGTGCCGGCGGCGGAAAAGGAGTGTTGTGAGCTACGGACCAGAGGTCATGCAGGTCGTCTGTTTGCAAACGCGTCTGTTCGGAACACATATCAGTAAATCCCAGGCAAGAGCCCGGCGGTGCCTGCGACGCTTCACCGATGACGGAGCGCGACGTTGGCCTTCGGGTGCCGACTCGGAAGTCAAGGCGACAAGGCGACGATAGGATCACGACTCTCCGACGATAGCAGCATCCCCATCATAGCTGCACCGGCACCAACGCATCGCGCAGAAGCAGCGCGGCGCTGACGCCTTCGTATGGTTCTGCGTGCCTGGATGCAAGGTCATGACGGTTCTTCCTGGACGTCCTACCTCTCCGGCGTCTCGCGCTACGTCCTGAAGAGCTTGAACGCTGGACATACAGAGAACCGCCTGTGTGACCGCGGAAACCTGATCCTGGATACATTCTCAGTACACTCCTCCTAGCGATGATGCGGTATTGTGGCATGTCGCAGATGGGATCGGACAGCACCCTGTATTATGGAGGCCGGTGTCTCTGCATCGTACTGCGCGCCCACATAGGCCATGGCACTGCAATACGATGAGAGTCATCCCGCGCCGCCCACAGTCCAGATAATCAGTTGACAGGCGCATCTCGACGACGTCGCTCGCTTTCGGACACGCTGATTGTCCGGCTATGCGAGCATCTGCATCGGAGGCTGCTTGCGTTTGCCCGCGCACACATGACGCGCGCGACACCCGGAGCTCCCCTTGCGGAGACGGAACGTCAAAACACTGCAAACCCAATTGAAGGAAGATACACCAGCTTGCGAAGTACTGCGATAACCAGCACTCACCGTAGCTTTGATGCCCAAGTGCAGGAGCTACCCACGCCGCCAGCTGGATAGTCGCGAGATGCGCATTCACAACCCGATATACGAGTAACCGAAGTGCAGGACGCGGCATCGCGACATGGCCATGCGGGGAAGCGTAGTCGCGGCCTATGTGCATGTCGGATGTGCAATCACCGGAAGTGGTAAGGATGGCGCCTAGTAGACGACCTACGTTCACCGTCAGAACGATCAGACATCTGCAGCCTGACGAATTGGCGTACCGCTGATGGAGCAGTCGACGGCCGGTCCATCGTTAGACAGACGCAGGCAGCGCGCACATCGTCGTCATGAAACAGGGACGTGTCCTTCCCACCTCAGGCTCGACCGCACGATAGAGCTTAGAACATATGGCGCTCCGCGAGCCGACTCGCAGGCGTATCGCAAGTTGCCTCACAGGGCGTCCGGGTCCAATCTCTCTGCAGGCGCAGACCTGTCAGAGAGAGCGGAAGGTTCAGTTTGAGCACCATCTACCAGTCGTGGTTACCCTGTGAGCTCCACATCAGCTACTGCATGCCGATTTCCCAAACATGCCCGGCCCCGAGACCAGTTGTACTCGCGGATGTGTAGACCGGTATAGTACGTAGCTCCAAGAGGACCTGATACCTAGACTTCATGAATCATGTGTGGTCTGGTAAGGACTTCGGCCTCGGCGATACCAGAGTAGTGAATACGAGTTCGACGTGCCAGTTGCAAGCAGTCGCAGCGAGGCCGCGAGTGTCTAAAACGGTGGCAGCAGGGAGGAGTTTGTCCAAGGACCCCGAAGACTTCATTCCCCTTCCCGGGGTCCCGCCGCCCAATCCCCAGTGGATCCGGTCCCGGTCCCCCTTGCTCTCGAACTACAGTACGGCCATGTTGCCAGTGATGCACCACCAGATGCGCTCAGATCCGCGCGCAGGAGGGCGGCTGTACACGCAGCCCAGGAAATGCACCGTGGGCACCTGTACATACGCCCGCCAGTCCATCAGCTGAACCCATGTATACAGTGGGCCGCCGAGCGCGAGCTCGAGTCCGCATCCACACTACTCGCGGTACTGGTTCCTCGAGTCAAATTCCAAGTCCCCGCGTCCCAAGTCCCAAGTCTCCCAAGTCCCACTAACAGCGACTAACTGACCTCCTCAACCGTCACTGGCAAGCATGTTCACCTCGGATTCCTCACTGTCCCTCGCTGCCAAAGCGCTCCTCCTCCTCCTCCTCCTCCTCCTCCTCTGGCGGCTCGCCAACGCATGGCGGCGCAGAGCGCACCTCCCGCCCGGGCCCGCGAACGGCCCCGCGCTGCGCACGAAACTCCGGCGCACGCCGCACGAGGTCTTCCGCCGCTGGAGCGCGCAGTACCACAGTCCGTCTCCCTCTCTCCGCCTCCCTCTCCTTAAAGTGTCGTGCGGAATCACTGACCGATTTGCTTGCATGACTGTGTGCGGGTGGCACAGGCGGGGTGGTGAGCCTCGGCATTCTGTGGAAGCGCATCGTCGTCGTGAACGCGTTCCCCGCGGCGGACGCGCTCCTCAACAAGCGCAGCGCCGCGTTCTCCGACCGGCCCGACCGCGTCGCCGCATACCTGTCCGTGCGCTCTCCCTCTCCCTCTTCCCCATCCCGCTCCTTCCCCGTCTCCTCTTTCTCTTCGTATGCATCCGGCTGACCGCGCGCGCTCTGGGCAGATGCGACTACGACCGCGGGATGGCGTTCATCTCGCAGGGCCCGCGGTTCAAGGCGATGCGCAGCCTGTACCACCACGCGCTCAACGCGCACGCCATGTCCGCCCAGACCGCCTACTTCGAGCGCGCCGCGCTGGGGTTCCTCCAGCCGC
Source organism: Trametes cingulata (assembly GCA_022385765.1). Lineage (NCBI taxonomy): Eukaryota > Fungi > Basidiomycota > Agaricomycetes > Polyporales > Polyporaceae > Trametes > Trametes cingulata. The sequence goes on from MU278005.1 coordinate 200,239, forward strand.
TGCTCGAGAAGCCGGTGGATCTGTTTAGGCACATTCACGCGTAGGTGCTCTTTCTCATTTTGAGTAAGTGGTGAGAAACTCACAGGACGGACGCGGAGTGTAGGTTCTACACGAAGACGGTGCTGGACTGGACGCTGGGCGACGGCGCGTACGAGCAGGCGGACGGCGACCTCGCGCGCCTCTCGGAGAGCATCGGCGAGAACTCGACGTACATGCTCGCCACGTCGACCCAGCTCTGGGTCGAGATCTTCCCGCCGCGTGCGTACTGCCCCTTCTCTCTTCGCATCCCATGACGCGTGACGGAGGAAGCACTGAACTGAACGTCGTGGCGGCACAGTAAGGTACCTGCCGGTGTGGATGGTCGGCCCCAAGACCGCGTCGATCCTGAGACGGTTTAAGAGCGAGCTCGACGCGCTCATGGAGCGCACGGACGAGCACATCCGCCATTCCTTGGTTCGTCTGACTACATTTACTTTGAAGTTGCAGCCGGCGCCGCATACTGACGTGCGGTGTAATTGCAGGAAAAAGGCGCCCCACTCTCCTTCCTCTCGCGCATCTACAGCCAACCCCTCTCCCCAGAGGAGAAAAACATAGCCCTGTATGCTTCCGCCTCGCTCACGACCGCCGGCTTCCACACAGTATGTCTCTCCCCCTCTCCCATTCCTTTCTTCCTCTTACTCCCAGTCCACGAATCTAACGTGGTGTGGTGCAGCTGATATCCCTGACGATCTCGTTCTTCCTCGCCATGCTCAAGTACCCCGACGTCCAGCGCAAAGCGCAGGAAGAGATCGACCGCGTCGTCGGGCGCACGCGCCTCCCCTCTGCTGCTGACAGAGCGGCCCTCCCGTATACTGAGGCGCTCATTATGGAGGTGATGCGTTGGGTGCCTCCCGTTGCTCTGAGTGAGCTTCGGCTCTCTTTGATGATATTTTCATGAAAGCCGATATGGTTGCGACTGTAGCTTCCCGCGCGCTGGGACAGGACGAGTGGTACGAAGACATGCTCTTCCCCCGGGGTTCGACAGTCGTCACGAACTTGTGGTAAGTCTTGGTCTTCCCGTGGCCCTTGTGCACATTGCTCACGAAGTTGGATCTCGTAGGGCGATGATGCGCGACAAGGCCCGCTTCCCCAACCCAGACGAGTTCCGCCCCGAGCGTTTCCTCGTAACGTCGAAGGTCGACGGCACGGTACGCATAGACGCAGACGCCGTGCGCTACGTACGGCATGTCGTATTCGGGTTTGGCAGACGGTACATCCCTCAGCATCCTCATCCCCTCACCTGTCCTAATCTCGCTGTATACAGAGTATGTCCTGGGCGATTCTACGCAGAAGCCCTGCTCTGGACGACGCTCTCCGGGGTGCTCGCGACGACGCGCATCTCCCAGCCACCCGACACGCCGTTCGTGATGCCCGAGATCATCGACGGCACGATTATGTGAGTCCTTGCGTGCCTGTGCCCTGTGCGGCGGAACGGACGTCTCTGATTTCATTCTGTGCTGGTGCAGACGATACGAGGAATTCCCCTACGTGCTGGAGGAAAGGTTCGAGGGTGCGGCGGAGCTCGTTCGCGCTGCTGCTGCGGAGGCCCACGCCGGGGCTGTCGAAGAAGGGCATGTCAATGTCTAGTCGATGTCTAGATCTCCTTCGAGCATCGGCCGTATCACATCTGCCGTGGTGCATGTGCTTCTGTCTTCTGTCGACGTCGCAGCTGTGCGTCTTCGCGATGTCCGTCTACGTACCCACGAACACCAAAACGAGTGTGTCACCGCGTCAATCGTCCTCTGAGCAGCTTCTGCGTCGCCGTGCTCAGCCTCAGCGTCCGCGAATGCCGCAGTGCAGCTCAACTTAACTCTAAACAGGCGCCCGAGTTGCGGGCGGAAGTCGAAGCAGCGATGGAAGGTGCCACAACGCCGCTGCCGCGCTTCTGCGGTGCTTCGCTGTCCTTTTCGCGGCCGCACACGGCAGGTCAGAGCGGCTCGACTCGCTACGTATGGGATATGGAGGTCTCGCCGCGACGGCCACTTGAGTGGAGCCCAAGGTTCGTCCGCTCAACACCCTAGAACCAGCGATGGCCGCACTGAACTGATTCCGCGGGCAGTGTTCAATGTTGAGCGTGCGATGCGGACGCCGTGGTGCAAAGTGATACGGGATGCCGTAGTAGGTCGTGTCGAGGACAGATCCCCGATCATGCATTCGGTGACACCCGCGCGCGTCCTCGGTGCGTCCCCAACTTGGTGATTGAGACGCTCTGATTGACCTGAGCTGCATCGGGACTTTCACCTGCAGAGTGCGATGGGTGTTCTGGCTTCTCTGTCGCGTCCATCTCTGCTCAGGCTGCTTCCATCCGATCCCCCTCGGACGATCGAGTCCCCCGGCCTTGTGCTGGACCCGAGTCCCGTACCCTCATGCGTTCCAGTATGCGCTAGTATACTGTAGGTCGCCGCTCCCTCTCCCGCCTTCCCCTGCTCACCCACCCCTCTTCTCCCAAGCCCAGCCAAGCCCTCGCCGTCCGGGCCGCTCCCCGGCACCCACCCGCACCGTACCTCCCACCATGTCCTCCCCGTCACCCGCAACGACCCCAAGCCCGAGCCCGAGCAACGGCAAGCAGCCGGGCAAAGGCTCCGCGTTCTGGTTCTCCTTCATCGCCGTCATCGTCACCAACTTCCTCTCCGCCCTCGACCTCACCGCCGTCTCCACCGCCGTGCCCACCATCACCAGCGACCTCAACGGCGGCGACGACTTTGTCTGGATCGGCTCCGCCTATGGCCTCGCGAGCACTGCAATTTTGCCTTTCTCCGGCAGCCTGTCGGACGCGTTCGGGAGGAGGCCCGTCATGCTCTCCTCGATTGCGATTTTCTTCGTCGGGAGTGCCCTCGCGGGCGCGGCCAAGACGATGAACTGGCTCATTGCTGCGCGAAGTGAGTATCCCTTCCCCAAGTCATCATCGCGAATGTATGCTCAGTCTGGCTTGACACGCAGCGGTACAAGGCATCGGCGGCGGAGGCATCATCAACCTCGCCTCCATCATCCTCGCAGACCTCATCCCCCTCGCCGAGCGCGGCACCTACCAAGGCATGCTTATCCTCGTATGGGCCTTCGCAGGCGCCATCGGCCCCGCCGTCGTAAGTCCACTTCCGCTCCCCAGTCCATTACCATTTTGATTTCCGTCGGCCCTGCTGATGCGCCCGCGCAGGGAGGATCGCTCGCGGAGGACGCGTCCTGGCGATGGCTGTTCTGTATGTAGTCCATTTTGTCATGTTCGCGGCTTGTGGGCGCAACGGCGCGGGGAGCATCAGCGCTCACCGAATATTTGACTGACGCGTCATGAGAACAGATTTGAATCTGCCGTTGGCCGGCGTCTCGTTCATCTTTGTCGCGGTATTCCTCCGGGTGCGCACGCCCGAGGGAAGCGTCCGCGAGAAGCTCGCCCGGATCGACTGGATGTGAGTATCCCGCTCCATGGACTTGCATTTTCCGAGGAATGATGAACTTGCGATGCAGCGGGAACGTGATCATCATCGCGGGCACGACGCTCGCCCTGCTCGCGCTCACCTGGGGCGGGATCCAGTACCCGTGGGACTCGGCGCACGTCCTCGCGCCGCTCGTCCTCGGCCTCGTGCTCATCTTTGGCTTCTTCGTGTACGAGAAGTACGTCCCGGCGGAGCCGACGACGCCACTGGACGTTTTGAGCAACTGGACGACGCTGAGCGGGTGAGTTCTGAACGGAGACCGACCACAAGGGCGTAATGCTGATGGGTCTTGGGGGCAAATAGGAATATGGCGACGTTCTTGCACGGGATCGTGACCATGTCCACCATGTGTACGTCCTTGGTCGATCCCCTTCACATGTTCGCGCTGCTTACATACACACCTCCAGTCTACCTCCCGACGTACTTCCAAGCCTGCATGGGCGCGACCCCGATCAGCTCCTCGGTCAAGATGCTCGCGACGACGCTCATCTGCGCGCCCTTCTCCTTCCTCTGCGGCGGGATCATCAAGGCGACGGGCAAATACCGCCCGATGAACGTGGCCGGCTGGGTGCTCCTCATGGTCGGCTTCGGGCTCTTCACGCTCCTCCGCGCGGACTCGCCCACTGCGATGTGGGCCGGCTTCCAGGTGGTTACGGCCATGGGCTTGGGCATCATCGTAAGTGCCTCCTCTGTGTGATTCTTAGTGGGATGGGTCGGCTGGCTTATGTGACGGAACAGTGGTCTTCGACGGTTTTCCCGATTCTGGCTCCTATACCGGTGCACCGCTTCGCCGCGGCTCTCGCATTCTACAACTTCCTCCGTACATTCGCCCAGGTGAACCCCGTCTCATTCCCTCCCCCCATACACTCTGTACTCACCCGTCCCCTTTCACCAGACCTGGGGCGTGACCATCTCCGCGACGATCCTCCAGAACGCGCTCAAGCGCAACCTCCCGCCGGCCTTCACCGCGCAGTTCCCCTCGGGCGCCTCGATCGCGTTCGCCGCGATCCCGCTCATCCCGCAGCTCGACGAGCCGCTGCGCACGGAGGTGCGCGCCGCGTTCGCGGCGAGCCTCGCGGTGATGTGGCGCGTGATGCTCGGGATCAGCGCCGCGGGGACGCTGACGCTGCTCTTTTTGCGCGAGGTGCCGATGCAGCGGCATACGGACGATAAGTTTGGGTTGGAGGCGGCGGCGAGGGGGAGGGGGAGTGCGGAGGGGAGTGCGGAGGAGGGCGAGGGCGAGGGCGAGGGCGAGGGCGAGGGCGAGGGCGAGGGCGAGGGGAAGAGGGCGAGTGAGGTGGGGGACGTGCCTGTGCTTGAGCTCAAGTCGTCATAGCTGTTGGACACCGGTCGTGCGGTATTTGGATAGTTTGAGCCTCCACGACATTCTTGTTCCATAGTATTGTTATACACGCCCTGGGGAAGCTCGTCGCACCGACTCGCGAGCCGGTGGACGGCGGAGCGCACTGCTTAGCGAGGGAGCGGTCACGTGCAGCGCGTCTACTCTCTTCTCCACGCGTCTTCCTCCTCACCCGCTTACGTTCTCTCCATGGCTAGGCGTGCTCAAGCGCTCAATCGTCCGACGCCTCCGCGCGCGTTTTGGCTCGTGCACCCTAACCTCCCAGCTATCAGTAGGAACTCTCTCGGTGCTTGTCTCGTGAAGTTGTTGCCGACCGGTGACCCACAGACTTGCACGCCTCGCGACATGCACCCTTCTGAGCGCTGAGGACTGAGTACTGAGTTGCAAAAGGTTCTCGGGTCTGGTTCCTAGTCCTAATCATAGTCCGAGTCTCGACTCCCAACTTCGCTCCCAACCTCCTTCAACGCTCACGGGATCAAGCCCCCGAGAAATTACGAGGAGATGCGATGCATGCCAAGACAGATCGCAGCTGCAGATGCGTCCTCCATCGAACAGTGCGACTTTGATATCAGCCCGAGTCCTAACTATGCGCTGTCGCGTACCCGTGGATTGTGGTTGTTTATGGTATACTGCAGCCTGAGCGTGCTCTGGGCCTCCTTTCGCTGCCTTAAGTATGTAGAGAGAGAGCGGTCGGTGCGCTGCTCCTCGTACAAGCTCAAGATACCGCCATGGACGCCGCTTCGAACTCTACGGCCGTTCCTGCCCCCGGGCCTGCCGCAACTGTCCCTAAACTGGACAACGTCTTTGGAGCGCTCTTGCTCGGGACGTTCGTCTCGCTCATGTGAGTCCGTTTGTCCGATGTTTCGATTATCGAGTTCACGATTGACGAGAGTTATGGCACTGGCAGTTGCTACGGCGTGACCGTTAACCAGGCGTATCGGTACTTCCGGCTGTACCGGAGCGATTCGACTTTCTATAGGTGTACCGTACGTCCCTCGTGCTTGCACCCGTTCTGAATACGCCGGAGGGACTCACGATGGACTCGCGCCGTGTTACGATAGGTGATCTGCGTTCTGTGCGTGCCAGAGGCTCACGGGGGAGTCATCGTTCACCGAACTGACAATTCCGCGCAAACAGGATCCTGGAGACGTTTCAAAGCCTTTCCATCATCCACTGCTGGTGAGGACCGACATTACTATCGACGTGCACTGCACCTACTAAGTGTAGTCTCTCAGCTACTACTACTTGGTCTCGAACTACTTCAACCCTACGGCTCTTCTTCGCGGGTCTTGGTACGTAGTGTCATTAGCCGAGCTCGCATGTCCACGGATTAATTCTCACTGTGAGTGAATCTGCGTAGGTCCTTGCAGGTGAGCCCGTTGCAACTGCATACGCAGCGTTCATCTTACTCACCACGAGCCGGCATGAATCGCAAGGTTCAATCCGTGTGCGACGTAAGTCCTCAGATTTCCCTCCTGTAGTGACGAAGAAGCCGTGCTGAAGTACGCGCACTCACTCTCCAGGGCGCGGTCATCGTCGTGACCCAACTGTACGTTGTACACTCCGATTACCGCGCGTGCCCTCCCACTGACTTGCTAGGAAGGTTCTTCGCGCACCGCGTGTACATCGGTAACGCATCCTGCCCGTTTTGCACCTGCTCTCCTCGCTGAACTCGCTCCTGCGCAGTCAGTGTGAAGTACCGAGCGGTGGTCGTGGCCGCTGTGCGTCTTGCCCTAGCTTCAAGGATGCGCGTCTATCGTACGCTGACTTCGGACGCTGCCTTGATAGATCTTCTTCTCGTTCGTCGCACTCGGTAGGTGTCTCCCATCATGACATTGATTATGTAGCATGGTAGTTGACTTCATGCACTTGCTGCAGGTTTTGGCGGAGGTACGTTTCATGAGACTCTTGTGTTCACAGTTGACATAGATAGTGTGGCCTAGCTGCGAGCATTATGGCGTACGTGCCCCACCCTCGCTTGTTCTCGCCCCGCGAGCTCATATACGTTCCGTTCCAGCGTCCGCGTAAGCGAGTTCAGCCATTGGAGCCGATACACTGTCAGTGCCACACTCTCAGTCTCGACTGTTCACGCCGGACACGGGCTGCCTGACACCTGAATTCACAGTGGCTCGACGCGGCCGCCTTCGGAGGCGCGATGGTCTCGGATAGCTTGACCACCACCGCACTCATCGTCATATTGAGGAAGAGTCGTACCGGTTTCAGAGGGTACGCAAAGCGTGCTAAGGCCTGAGCCTGTTAGCATGTCCTCACTGTGAACTGTTGATTATGACTGCAGGACGGACGATATAGTCGACCGCCTGGTCTTGTATACCGTCAACACAGGTGCGTACACTAACTTCAGAACAGTTTGGCGTGCGATGCTCACCATATTTTCATGAACTCCGGTGCACAGGCCTCCTGACAGGGTAAGCGCTCCACGCCGATGCGGACTCGACCTAGCTCACAGGTATCCCTCCGCCTCATAACCAGAGTCGCTAACACTGTCGCCATGATCTGCGTAAGTCCACTGCACCGCCTCATCTCTCACGCTCCGCGCAGACGGCTTATCTACAACTCGGGAACACTCACAGGCGGTGACCATGCGCGACAACATGATCTACGCCGCGTTCGCCACTCTCGCGACCAAGTGTCCGTCCTTCCTATCGTCCGGCCTCGAGGTGGCACTCTCTGACGCGCTCTTCTGCAGTATACGCCAACTCTCTCCTAGCTGTGTGAGTATCACCCATCATGTGGCACATTGCTAGCCTGGAGCTGACTCGTGTCTTCCCTGGTGTCCTGCAGGCTCAACGCTCGTCACTCATTGGCCTCAGGTAATCGGGGCCTGCACAATGTCGGCCTCAACGGCCTGCGGAACCAAACAGACGTTTCAGCGTCGGATACCACGCACGTCCCACACGTAAGTCTCACCTGACTATCTAAGGCGATTGCCACTTGATGCACGGACTGACTGCTTACTTCTTCCAGCCCTCGGAGAGGACCGCCGTGAACGAGTCGACGTTTGAGCTCAAGTCCCGCTCCGAGCTCCACTTCGCGTAGTGACTACTGACTGGTACGAATCCTGAAGCGTGAAGGCTGAGAGAGCACGTTCTCTGATTATTTCCTCGTTATACCCACCGCGTGTTCCTCATACCGTATTGCTCATTTACCGCCGACTCGGGCACTGTATCCGAATGCTTATAATCCCTGAAACCGTCCGCTATGCAATTCCGTCCCGTACCAACACGAAAAATGAGATGAGTATATGCACCATACCGCCTTCACAGCTTCGCCTTCGCTGTACACTCCGGATCCGCGCCCTGCGTCGGCGCCCCAACCGGCCGCGCATAGTCCTCGTGCAGAATGCCCCACATTGCCAGGGCGCACCCGCGCGGGTCCTCCTGGACGACCCAGTGTCCCGCGCCCTTGACGCGCACGACCGAGCGCATCCTCCGCCCCACGCGCCCGTCCACGATCGCGGCCTGGAGCTCTTCCGACCTATCCGCATCGCGCCCCGTCAGCGACTCGTGGTAGAGTAAATGGAAGGGGAGTGCCAGTGAGTAGACTCACGCAAAGTCGTTGACCTCGCCAAACACGCAGTGCACGGGGATCGCGGGGCACACCTCCCGGAGGCGCTCCATCGCCGCGAACGCGTCCTCGTGGTGGCTGTACCCGCCCGCCTCCTGCGCGCGCGCCGCCGCGAGCGTCACGCCCTCCCTCTTGTCCGGGTACAGCGCCGTCGGCAGGTCACGTAGGCCGTGTTCCTACATACCACCACGTCCACCGTCTTTCGCGTCAATACCACTCGTCCAAACTTCAATGTGAGAGAAGGGAGGAAGACGCACGATGAACAAACCCAACACCCGCCCATCCCACCGACTCCACGGCAGCCTCTTCGCGAACCACGCCCTCGCGGCCTCGCGCCCCCCAGGGCCGGGCCAGACGTCCTTGCGCACGCGCGCGATGTCCGCCGCGCGCGGGAGGAGCTCGCCGTTCTCCTCCGCGCGGCGCAGCGTCTCCGGCGTCGCCATCGGCGGCTCGAGCATGATCAGCGACGCGTACGGCAGCGCGTCGGGCGCGTAGCCGTCTGTCGACTGCACCCTGGAGGCAATGCGGTCAGCGGTCAGCGGTCAGTGGGGAGCTCGGGCACTAGATTGACAGCCTGACGCCTGACGAGCGCGACGTGCGAGACGTGCACATGTACAATGGAAGGCTGACGTACAGGATGCATGCGCCGGCAGAGTGGCCCACGCCCACGACTGCGCAGCCGGGTGCGATGAGCCCGGACCTCAGGAAGACTTGTATGGCGCGCGCCCACTGACTCCCGGCTACGTTGATGAGGGGGTGTCAGCTCGATGTGTCTGACCGCAGACGCAGAGGAGCGAGAGCGGATGGAGCTCACTGAGGCCGTTCGGGAACGCTAGGAGACGCTCCTCGTTGAGGGCCGCCGCGGCGCCGTGGTTCGGGGAGTCGGGGGCCCACGCCTCGACGATGGTGAACGCGTTGGTGGGTACTGTGCGTTGCAGCTCAAACAGGTGCTCGAGCGTAGGCAGCCAGACCTCCTTGTCTGTGCGTCATGTGTGTGAGAGGAGGGTGACGCGGAAACTGAGGGAAACTCACGTGCTGCAACGGCGTGGAGAAGGACTAGGGAGAGACGGACGGCAGCAGTGGCGTTACCTGCTCCCGATTCCGCAGTGGGCCTGTAGCGTACGAGCGTGTTGACGAGCCCGCCGTCTTCTTCCAACCCCGGGAGAGTGAAGTGGGTCGCTTCGAGCTTCATGGTCGTATTGGTGCTTGCGGACGCTGAGAGGTATGAACGGGTGAGAAAAGTCGAGGAAGCCAGCGCTCTGGAAGCGTGCGTGCAGCAGGCGCGGACGAGGCTGAACAGGTGAGTTTGGACATTCCCGCACCGCTCCAGGCTTCATCTAGTTCGGAAGCGGGATTACGACCCTCTGCCTCTAGCCATCAAGCGCCGACTTTGTTCGACCTGTCTTCTGGCCGAACGCCGTCGCCATCGGTGCCAGTGAGCGGTGATAGGAGACGGAGAGATACGCACGCCATCCAGGGACACCTCGAGCGTAGCGGTCCGCGCATGGAGGCGTCGGCGTCGTGGCGGCCGGATCCCACCCTGTCCCTCCGCGACGTACATGTGCAACCAATTTCCAAACATGCAATTTACGGCCAGCACTGCAATGGCACTGCCTTCTTGTCCGTATTTGGTGCTGTTTGAGATGTGGCGCGTCTCCCGATTGCCGAGCTCGATCACTCCGGCGGCAGATCAGAGATCTTCCAGCAAGTCCCCAGATCATTGGAACTCTGAACAAGCTCTCTCGCAGCACTTTGGGCTCCTCTCGAGCGCAGGTCGACCTCGGCTGTACTCGAAACTCGAAGCCTCGCGCAGTTCGCTGACTTGTGCTATTGATAGTCCTCTGACGTGCTTCCTGGCGGTTCTTTGACAGATGCTCGTGTCCCCTTCGTCGTGTCGCCGTCTGCACGTCACTGTCTGCTGCGTCCGAGGAGAACTGAACATACAACGCCGCTGCACATGCCGACTGAGAGCGCTGATGGCGCTAAGTAGTTAGGGAACCTCAGATTCCTCCGATCCGGAGTCTTCTCCTGCGGCCTCTCTCGTACGCGTTCCTGGATCCCGAAATCCCGCTTGCCCCTCGTATACGGCCATCAGCCGCCTGCGGAGCTGGAAAGCCTCCTTGCACATCTGCATCATCTGGCGGATGAGCTCAGTTCGCGCCCAGCGTCGAACTTAGCTACTATGGATGATGTTACAACAATGCATTACATGATAGCTGCTGGAGCAGACAGGCAGTGTCTCGGAGAACTACATGATACCTGCCCAGGTGGGGATGGCGGTCGTGGATTTCATCGAGAACCGTCACAACTTAAGTCGGCCAAACAGCCTCATGGATAGAAATGCTTACTAGGCGTGATATATATCTATACAACATACAACAAGATAGAGGAACGGAGCGAACCAAGGGCGTGCCAGAGTGCAGTTCCTTGTATACACGGGCGGAGCGATAAATACCGTAATGCTTGGTAGTGGGTCCGTCCGCCTCCCGAGCGCATGCTGCGCGCACAGACAGACTCACAACTGGTATTGAGTAATCCATCCGAGGCGATCATGCAATGGACGAGTCGGTCTGCGTCTTGAACTTCATCTCGATCGCCGTATCCGACAGGTCGCTGTCCTGCATCGACTTCCAGCCCAAATCCGAGTCAGCACCATTTCCACGCATGCTGCCACACAGCTGAGGAGAGGGAGGGGAGGGAGACTCACAGTCGGGACGTGGACGTTCCACACCTCGGCACTCGTCATGCGCGTCGCGTTCGCGACGCCGCTGAGGCCCATCGCGCCGCTCGTGGCGACGTCCGACGCGGCGAGCGAGCGTCGCGTGTTCAGCCTGTGTGTGCCGGGTCATCAGTTTCTGAGCTTGGAGGTGGGAGAACGGGAGGGGGGTACGTACACAGCGAGAAGGGAGTTGGCGTAGACTGCAGAGACGCAAAGGTGTGAGACAAGAGTGCGGTGTGTGGGAGGCGGTCAGGGAGGAGGGCGTACCTTTGGTGGAGATGATGGCGACTCCGATGTAGATCATGTTGCCGGGTTGAGCGAGGCCCTGCGACGGGTGGTCAACCATACTGCTCACGCCGAGAGAGCTGCGAGAATATAAACTCACGAGGACGAGCGCGAGGATGTTGCAGATGCTGAGCGACACAAAGCTTCAGTATGTTCACCGACGTCCATCGCCGCACAGCGAGCTTACCTCGTCAAGAGACCTATTCCACGCACGTCAGGCCATCTGCTGACCCTTGCGACAAATGTATGCAGAATGCTCACCAGTGTTGACAGTATACAAGATCAGCCGGTCGACGATATGGTCCGTCCTGCGTGTTCCATAGACGTCAGCACCGTAGCGACTGATCACCAGAACGTAAGACCGGGAACGTACCGCTTGACACCAGTACGGCTCCTCTTCAGCGTGAAGATGAGGACGCTCGTGGTGAGGATGTCCGACCCGACGGAGGCCGCGAAGGCAGCGGAGTCTAGCCACTGAGAGCGTGTTAGTCTCGTCGTCTAACAATCAATTATGGAAGGAAGGGTTGTAACTCACAGTGTACGAGCGGAACCCGGCGTACGAGACGTGGCGCACACTGGATGGAATCATTCAGGGCTGCACTCGGGCTGAGCGGGACGGTGGTTGTTACCTCTCATATGTCGCAGCTGGGAGGCCCGCGTCAGCCAATGCTGTGGATGGCACGGCGAGCTGAGGACGTACCTGAAGTGAAACCTGTGCGTGACATATCGGGATAAGATTGACACAAGTGGGCGAGCGTTCGTTTGAGAGTTGCTCACCGATCGCGAGAAGAGTGCACAGCACCTAAAAAGGTGGGATCTCAGATCCTGTGTTAGATATGGAGCAGTGATAGATTACGCACCGAAACCGCCACGAGTATCCTGTACTTCGGGCTGACTGCATCATGAACTCAGTACGAGCCATTCGGGAGCCGAAAGGTGTGGGTTCTCACTCATGTACACTCGATAGGCGAAGAAGCTGGGTCGAACCAGTCAGTTGGTCGATCAGAGGGTTGCAGGATGCCGACTGACCTCTGGGAGACGAATATCCCGATGCTCTGTGAAGTTGCACACCTCAGTCAGCGAGTACTCTTGCCCTGAGGCCGGAGAACATACTCACACTCAAGACAGGCTGCGCCTGCATCCGACACAGTCCACGTCAACACAGCCTTCCAAGTCAGCCAGGGCACATTATTCACTCACATCCATTGACCTTACCAAACAATGAGCGGCCAGGCCTCTCCTCGACAAACAACATAAGCACTCACCATACGCCGTTCTGCAAGACCGCCGGGTTGAAGTAGTTCGTCACCAGGTAGTAGTAGCTAGAGCGCGCGTCAGCATAGGTGGTACGATACGAGCCGGGAGGGAGAACGCTGACATCATGTGCATGCAGAAGACGATGTGGACCGTCTCGACAACCCTGCGTGTTACCCTCAGCCATGCGATCGCGGGGGCAAAGGCGAAGGCGGGGTTACACTTACAGCATGGTGATAACCTATGAGTAGAATGAGAGGTCGTAAGTAACTACCAAAAATACAGAGAATGTGAGGATCAGAGAGCGACGTACGAAGGTCTTGATCAACGCGATGTCGTTCTGGTACATGCGGAAGTAGCGATACGCCTGGTGGATCACCAGCCCATACAACCTGTATCCCCGCCCAATCGAGTCAGTCTCTCTTCTTCACACTCAGTGCCTGTGGCACCCACATGAGCGAGACGAACGTCCCAATCAGGATCGCGCCGACGGTATCGTCCAAAGCCGGGAGCGCCCCAGGAGGCGGCATGCCCCCAGCAGCAGCGGGCGCACCCGCCTGCGCGGCCCCGGGGCCCATCGTGGCGTTGGTGGAGGCCATGTCTCGATCCGTCGACGATGGCGGGGTATGTGGATAGGCGAAGAGTGTGCTTGAGCGGCGGAAGCGCCCGGGAGCGATCTTATAGGATGCGCGCGCGAGGACTTGCATCAGAGTATCAGAGCGTCAGAGCGTCAGAACGTCGAGCCTTCAAGCTGTGACCGGTTGGCCGTTGAACCTTGCTGTACGTACGCGCGCCTGCGAATGCTTCGGCGGCGATGACGGGCGGCAGCGGCGCATACGTTGAAGGGCCTTCTATGGTAATATCAGCACGCTGGGCGACCGTGACCGTGTGCGACGAGGTGAGATAGGCATTGCAGCATCGCTGCGCGGACTCGCGGGATGCTTCTGCGAGTTGGCCCTGTATTGTGGGCCCGAACGCCCTCGGGAGGAGGATCTCGTGCGTGATCCTGACTAAGTGAGTAGATTTGCTACGCCTCTCGACATCTACGGGAGTTGGCGGATGTTCGCGTCTTGCCGGAAAACGAGCTTCTGCGGGCACAGCAGGAACTGGATGATCCCAACTAGAGTTGAACGGCTGAATGACGCGATAGCAGAGTTCGACGGGTCGACGAGTTTCACTAGACGAGAGCCATATACGGCATACCGCAGATGCGACAGCAGCGGCCGTCTATCTTGTTCGCCGAGGGCTGTTCACATCTATCACGCACTCGATCAACGTGCGAATCGCGCAAGACCTGCGGCCTGACAGCATGAGCGCGCACCTAACCATGGTTGCACAAGGTCAAAACGAGTCCACTTGCAGCGAGTGCTCAAGCGTACAGCCTACAGTTTGATACGACAGGGACAGGAGCCTATGCGTGCGATGGGCAGCGGCATGACGCATGACGGCCGAGAGTGCCGAAGGCCGAGCGCCTCGCCCGCCGTCGTGCACCGTGCATCGTGCATCGTGCTCACCCTGTCTCGTCCAAGTTGGATCGCGGGTTGCCGGACCCGAGTCCATGGGAGGAGGGTCGGGCGTGCCTCGTCGTGCACCGGGGTTCCCCACGCTTATGGGACAGGCAAGCGCGCTCGGCATCTGCCCGACATTGACGTCGCCTTCGTGGCGCTCGGTATGGGACGGCAACGTCGCCACCAGATACGTCCTCATCGCAGAGAGGTGGTCGGTTCTTCATTTAGACCTATGTAAACCGTTTTGGGTATCCCGATAGGCTTGAAGACACTCGCCCAGAGGGGCCATCAGAGTGCTCCTTTTGTCTCTCGACCCTAGAACGCAATCGCTAGGTCAGCGGTCAAACGGAAGAACGAGGCGTCTGCTGATCATCGTAGCCATCGTCTGGCCAGGCGAGAGAATGTCAAGTCCGTCGAGTCGCCGGGGCTGAGAGCGTCTCAACCACCCCCGCGACGTAGCTCCTGCACTGGCGGTATGACGAGGCATGACAAGTCCCTTCAACGCCAACTAGGCACAGAAGCGTACCACGGGTACATCCCAACTCACCTGAGACGCGCCCCTCGATTCTTCCGAGTCGGACCCCGACCCCGGCACATCACCGCAAGCTGATTCATTCAAAGGGCAGTACGCTGACGTCGGGTGAAGCCTGCAAGAGAGTGCGTCAGCTATGTTTAGACACAAGCGTTCATACTGGATATATACTTAGTAGATGGTGGAACACGGTGCAGAATGAGTCTGCTTGTGCGGAACTTTTCGCCAGATCCGTGAGGATACTTGAACTTCAACGCTGTGCGCCGATTCCGGGGGTAGGGATACTTAGATGCCGTGACATGTCAGAGATTTTGAGGCGGTACGCGCTCGCTATCACCGATAGATCCATGGCATGGAGTACACAACGCTATGTTCACAATCGCTGAGAGAGAGCTGTGGTCTTCCTTGTGGTCGGAAGAAGAATCGTTAAGCGCCGACCCGCGTGCTGGCGCTTACGCGCACTCGGGTAGGCGCGCTGGGCCGGGCGCCTTCTACACTTTCCTCCTCTCCGTCATGTCTATGTACTGCCTAGTGAGCGTTCGTTCAAGAGCTGAGTGTCTTTGCACATCAAGGCCAACGGCATACTGCATTAATTGCGCAGGCAGTATATGGGATCGTGATGACAATGAGAAGCTCACCTTGAGACTGCTCAGGCTCGTTGAACGATTCGGCGAGTCAGAGGCAAGAGGCTCGGAAGACGGTGCGTGTATGCTCGTTTACCTCCACTTATATTGACACCTGATGCTAACGTATGGTAAGGTATACCCTCAGTCGTGATGTTGGCGTCCCAATAGGCCATCCGACCGCGTACCTTTTCGCGGTACTCCTGCAGTCTGTGATACAACTTTGGGATACATCACAGAAATCTTCGGTCATGTCTCTCAATGAGATTGAAGCAGTTACAGGCATACAGAGGGCCTTGTTTCTATAGGTTCCGTGATGGATACTATCGTCCTCTGCTGGACGTGTTTACTGACGTGGCCAAGTCAACATGGGTCCTCGACCGGCTCCGCTCACCTCTTGACAGGCATCCCATACCAGTCGCTTGAATGTAGGTCACTCCCGCAGAACAGACCTGGAAGACCCTCAACGAGCAAGACATGATTCTGAGCTTCTACAAATTCATGCTCGCTTACGGCACTCGCTCGCTCAGCGTACCATCGTCAGCCCCGGTCTTCCCGTGACCCCATCCAATTCCATCCCAGGGCGCGCTGACGAGACATGCAGTACCTATTCGAACCCCTCAGCTGGTATACATCTTCTTCATCATTGGTATGTGTACCTTCCAGCTCCCGTTGCAGGTACGGGGTCCAGTCACACGACCACGAACATCACACAGAACTCACTTACTCACTTACCCCAGAATACCGCGAATCGCATTCGTCGATCTTTTTCTCGCGCATCGCATCGCATGCTTGGCCGGCGATGCAGTCCAGAGGCCGTTCGCGCCAAGGTGCTGACTGGTGCCCAGGGGCGAGCTTTCCTCCGTGATTCTATCGTGCACAATTTCCCAGCACCATATATAACCCTTGCGAGAAACGCTTTGCATGCTCCCGAGTCTCGCTCGTCTTTCAGCTCACGCTATGGCCGCCACGAACAGCACGATGTATCCTACGGTTGGCAATGGACCGTCTACGCCGCTCTTTCCAGCCCTGCCCTCACTGGACAACACCGTTGGGGCGGTTCTAATTGGGACGTTTGTCTCGCTCACGTGGGTGTCCTCCTTAATGCTTATCTGAGTGCTGAAAGTGAGGAATGCCCACCTGACAGGTTGTACGGCTTGATCTTGCACCAAGCGTACCGGTACTTTCGCATGTACCACGAAGATACGATCCTGATCCGGGCATTTGTACGCCTCGCATCATCTGCCCCTCTCTTATGTACTCACGTTTTTACTCATGAGCAGGTAATCAGCGTTCTGTGAGTGCGCAACGCACCATAGCGAATCCGCGTACTCACGATTTGCCCAGAATTGTGGAGACGATCCACACCGTCTTCTGCACTCACATAGTGTAAGTGACACCGCCATCCTCTCGACCGGAGTGTAAGTGACACCGCCATCCTCTCGACGGGGTAATCGCGCAACTGACTCGATGTCCAGCTACTACTATCTGGTGACCAACTACTTCAAGCCACAAACATTGATGAACGTCGTTTGGTACGTCCTTGCCCCGCTGCATGATTGTACACGCTATTGAGATTGTGCTAGGTCGATGAGCGTGAGTGGATCCGGAAGTCATGTCGGGCACGAGACTCACAGCAGAAGCTGTTCAGGCCCAACCAGTACTAAGCGTACGTCTCTGCTTTCCATTACTCCATTACAAGCGGAAGTAATCGCTTACAAGAGCTTCCCGTGTTCCAGAGCATAGGGATATCTATCTCTCAATGGTGAGTCAAACCCGTATAAGCCTCAATCGACATGTTAACCGACGACCCGTCCCTCAGCTTCTTCGCCTATCGAGTCTACATGAGTACGTACAACGAGCACCTGTAAGCTCACTGCAGAGGTCAAACTGCTTCGTCCTACAGTCAGCCCGAAGTTTCGGCTGCTGGTTGCCGTCGCGGTACGCCCTGCCTGTCCTACGCCTCATAAAGTGCGTCCTGATACGCGACGTTGACAGGTTCTCTGCGAGGTTATCTCGCTCGGTGAGCGCGTGCTCGGCCTGAATGTGTGAACGCATTCCCTCAATCTCGACTCTTGCTTTGTTTGCGATCAGGATTCACGTCGAGTACGTCGAGTTCATTCTTTGGAGCTTGCCTGAGAGTGGCCGCAGTGTCCTAACGAGCCGTACATCCTGTTCTAGCTGCGACTTATGAAGGGTATATCTTCCACAAATTCCCCTCCAGCGGCGTCGCTCTAACATGACTTTCGACACAGCGCGCGCAACGTGACATACGTCGGCTTCCTCGCCTACGCTGTAAGTCTTCCTGCACTCGCCATTCCTGATTTGCATGGGTAAAGCTGACGAACATGCTACAGTGGCTCGACTCCGCTGCATTGGGATGCTCGGTGGTCTCGGACATACTCACGACGAGCGTCCTCATCAGCACACTGAGGAAGAGTCGCACGGGGATCAAACGGTGCGTGTAGGAAGGCTCGTGGTGGATTGTATGGCCGCTCAGGCTCATATGTGCGGAATGTAGGACGGACCATATGATCGACTCGTTGATTCTGTATACGGTGAACACCGGTGAGTACTGGTGAACTGGGAGTATCATCAGTCACCGTAACGTACTTGCAGGACTCCTAACGAGGTAAGTCGTACGCACTGAGGCACGCTATACTTCTGTTCGTACTGAATTGTCCGGGTATCGGCAGCATAACGAACATCCTCGCGCTCGTCCTGGTGAGCTCCGACGATTACTTCGTGTGGAATATCTCGGATACCAACGAATACGCCGTAGGCAGTCGCAATGCCTGATAACATCATATACGTCGGTGTCGCAATAATCATCACCAAAGGTACGCCTCTACATCGCCCCACTCCTCTCACACTGAACCTGGCAGTCTACGCAAACTCGCTCCTCGCCGTGTAAGCCTCCCCCGTCATGTACAGTCGCAGCATTCGCTCATGTTCATGTACACAGCCTGAACACTCGCCGCTCTCTGGCGGCCACCGATGTCGTCACGAGCGGCCCCCTCGGCCTGAGCGGAATTGCAAACGCGACAACGCCGCGTATCTCCCGGGTTGCACCTGAAGTATGGAACGTGCGCGTCCCAGAGGTCAGCAGAATTGTGCTACCGCCGTTTCAGCGCAGAGTACGTTGACTGCGTGCACATCGTGCGCATCACAGAGAACCGCTTCGGACTACACTTTGGAGAGGGCGCTCGACGGGGAGGTTGAGATGAGGTTCAAGACTAGCGATCAGGATGCTGTGTGAATGGACGTTGGGAACCTGGGCTCGTTCCCAGCTTGGTCGCGGAGCCTATCTCATACGTGCGTCGTGGTTTCTCTGTATCTGGAATGCGACTTGTTGGTGTGTCCACCGGCCGTATCGTATGACGAATCCATGTAGATGAGAAGCTACCGTTGTTTCTCATGATCACGCAGGAAGCTGCTCATTTTCCAGTATTACGCTTGGGCGGCGACTGCATCATGCGCGAGCGTCGAAAGGGACAGCTGCAGCGGGCGGCACAGGATGTCGCGATGTGATCGAAGTAGGTACTGTACCGTCCGGAAGTGCCGCTCTTGCCCCAGAATGCTGAACGCCGCCCAGGAATCGAGAATTCCCGATACGAGCCCGGATCAGCCACTTCTCTCTCGCGGTCCACGCGCTCGACGTGCGAGGAGGGAGAAGCACAGTACAACACGCCGGCGCCGTGTCGGCGCTGCACCTGCTAAATAGGACATGACATCTACTTCTTTTGAAACGCCAGGAAGCCGCAGTGCGTCCGCACGAGTACGTCCGTCAAACCTTCTTCTGCCTTCCTGCTGCCCGTCCGCAGCGACTCCCCGGGCCCCAGGCACAAGCAAGCAGCAGCGACTCGTTCACGAACGACGACGACATGGCCACCCAGAGCGACAACATCCCCACAGTATACGGCGACGGCGGCCCTCTCGCGCCCATCCCGGACGACCTCACCATTCCCCAGTTCCTCTTCGACAGCCATCACCCTCTCGGCGCCGTGCCCCAGCTTGCCCGTCCTCCAGCATGGTTCATCGACGACGATACCGGGCGAGAGGTCACTGGCGATGAGCTTCGCGCGCGAGTGTGGGGCGTCGCCAATGCGATGCACATGCGCTGGGGCATTGGTGAGTCCTTCACCGACGTGATGGAGGTCTATGGCTGACTGAGGACGAGTACGCTAGGGAATGACGATGTCGGTACGTCTGGCATCTGCAGGGAAGGGGGTGCGTACTGAATGCCACTGCGCGCAGTCTGCATCTACAGTCCGAACCACATGGGTGAGTACGACTGTGGCTTCACGAGGTAGAACCACTGACCGACCCCTCGCAGACTATCCCGTCGTCCTCTGGTACAACAGTGTCTTCTCTGGAACATACCTCATACTAACCGAGCTCTCATGACCCAGGGCAACACACCGCGTCGGCGGCATCGTCACGTACGTCCTTCACCACCCCACCCCTCTCCCTCCCTCCCCTTCCCTCACTATCCACTAACACCCTCCCACCCAGGGGCGCCAACCCCGCCTACACGACCGACGAGCTCCTCTACCAACTACGCATCACGCGCGCGCGCCTCCTCTTCGTCTCAGCCGACACGCTCGCCACCGGGCTCGCCGCCGCGCGCGCCGCCGGCATCCCGCCCGACCGCGTCGTCCTCTTCGACGCCCCCTCCCCTGGGGCGCATGGACGGGTGACGGTGGACGCGCTGGTGCGCGAGGGGCTGGCGCAGCCGAAGCGGTACGTCGAGCCGCGGTTGGCGCCGGGCGAGGGGAAGAGGAAGGTCGCGCTGTTGTTCTTCTCGAGCGGGACGACGGGCAAGCCGAAGGTACGTGCGG
This sequence comes from Trametes cingulata, assembly GCA_022385765.1. Classification (NCBI taxonomy): domain Eukaryota; kingdom Fungi; phylum Basidiomycota; class Agaricomycetes; order Polyporales; family Polyporaceae; genus Trametes; species Trametes cingulata. Next base: position 220,416 of record MU278005.1, read on the forward strand.
CGCGCTTTGGAGGTGGCGAAGGGGGATGCTGGTGAGGAGGAGGCTGATACTGGAGACAGGCGGTGATGATCTCGCACCATTCGGTCATCGCGAATACGCTGCAGATGAGGCAGTACTGCGATAGACACGACGCGGACAAACCTATCCCGAAGAAGACCTACGCACCTGGGGACCGTATGCTCGGGAGTAGGCGTCATCACTCCTCCGCGAGACGATTGGAAACTGACGCTTCCGCACGAACGCAGTGCTCCCGTTCTACCGTAAGCCTGGCGGCCACTGGCGAGGCCAGATCCAAGCGAGCCTGACTTCCGTCCCTTCACCCAGACATATACGGCGTGATCTCATGCATGCACTTCTTCATCTTCTCCGGGGTACGCCTCTCAGCTCTCCTTTTGTTGTGGCAAACACTGACGTCCTCGCGCGCGCGTAGGGAACGGTCGTCGTCGTGCCCCGGTTCAACTTCGAGAACATGCTGAAGAGCATCGTGCGGTACAAGATCGCGCACATCGCGCTCGTCCCGCCCATGGTCGTCCTCCTCTGCAAGGTCCGTCCCCTTCCTCCCCTCCCCTCCCCCATCCCACCACCACTCACCCCACCCGCTCACGCCTCCCCCCACAGCACCCCGCCGTGCGCTCCTACGACCTCTCGAGCATCAAGACCGCCTCGAGCGCCGCGGCGCCGCTCAGCCCCGAGCTCACGCTGCAGCTCGCGCGCCTCCTCCCGCACAGCGCGATCGGCCAGGGCTACGGCATGACCGAGACGTGCACCTCCGTCACCTTCCCGCAGCTCTTCGCGCGCGTCGGCACCCCAGGCAGCGCGGGCGTGCTCGTGCCCGGGACCGCCGTGCGCGTGAGGCGGCCGGATGGGAGCTGGGCGAGGGCGGGCGAGGGCGAGGGGGAGAGCGGGGAGCTGGTCGTGTGGAGTGCGAGTGTGGCGATGGGGTATTTGGATAACCCCGAGGAGTGAGTACTGGTGCTCAGGGTGCGCGCGCCAGAGGATCTGACTGGAGGTGCAGGACGGCGGCGACGTTCAAGGACGGGTGGGTCTACACCGGCGACGTGGGGTACGTCACCAAAGACAAAGAGGTCTTCATCATCGACCGCATCAAGGTACCTCTCCATCCTCCCCTCCCTCCCCACCTCTCCTCCATGCACCTCTAACTCACCCCTTCATTCTCCCCGCAGGAGCTCATCAAAGTGCGCGGGTTCCAGGTCGCGCCCGCCGAGCTCGAGGGGCTGCTGCTCGACCACCCGGACGTCGCGGACGTGTGCGTCGTCGGCGCGCCGGACGAGTACTCGGGCGAGCTCCCGTTCGCGTTCGTCGCGCTCAAGGACGCCGTGCGCGCGCGCGTCGCGCGGGACCCCGCCGAGGAGCAGCGCGTGCGCGAGGCGATCATGCAGGTGCGTTTCTCCTTACCCCTTCAAGTTTCCCTTCCGTGCCTTCTCTTCCTTGCGGTAAGAGCGGACGCTGAGCATGTAGGGACAGTACGTCGCGGAGAACAAGACACAGTACAAGCACCTCGCGGGCGTGCACTTCGTCGACGCGGTCCCGAAGATCCCGAGCGGGAAGCTCCTGCGGCGCGTCCTGCGCGACCGCCTCCGCGAGCTCCTGCGCGAGGGAAAGGTCGTGCTCGTGCAGCCGGGCGCGAAGGGGCGGGCGAAGCTCTAGTGGGGCGGAGGACGGGAGAGAAGAGAGCGGGGGTTGGGTACAGAGTAGGAAGGGTGGGCTTTGTCTTACCATGTCGTCGTGCGGGTATATTGTGGGGTCGTGCTATAGAATGGTTCACTGTGCACCATGTTCTTGCTACGTACCGGCTTTCTCGACTCGGGGTACCGCGCGCGACGAGTGACAATTATACTGGGATCGGACGCGCCCCTTTGCTCGACCGTTCGCCCGAGGCTCAAGCTTCAGATTAGCAACCAGTTTCTTCTAGTGTATCACCAGTCCCTGAGAACGTCGGCGCATCACAAAGGTACAAACGTTATGCGATTCGGAGTCCAATCAGGGCGCCGCTGCTGCATATCGACAGCCTGCTAGAGTAGAATAGAACAGCGGCCCGATGAGCTGTAGACCCCAAGGATTTCGACAGGAAAGGCTCGCAAAGCTGAGGGCGACGTGTATCTAGAGCCGCTCTACCGCGTCAAGGGCGTGAACATCTGGGTTAGGCCGAACTCTCGCTGGATAGAAGACCAGTGCATACCGGGAGAGCGTGTGGTTGTAGGTTCAATCGCAGCACGAAGTCGCCGGAGAGCCGAGTTCACTGCAGGATGCACGACAAAGCACAGCGTAGTCCTAGAGAGTCCGGGTTACCCAAAGATCAGGCGCGCTGCGGTGAAACCGGGCCCTGAGCTTGAGGTGCACGAGCTGCCGGCGAAGCGCAGTCCCGATAGCTTCAGACGAAGGCGAAGGCGAGGTTGAATCAAGCGCGGAGTGGAGCAAGACACAGACGCAGCGAGAGCCACCATCGAAGATCCGGAGCGAGATAGGGCGCCGGTAGGTGCATGGAGGCATGCGCATACGTTCAATCCAGCAATTCAAGGAGCAGAGGGCATTGAAGAGATGAGCTTGGTGATGTAGACATCCTCCCTGCGGGTATGCGACGGACTTGCCTGCGGACCAGCGCTCGAGATTCGTGAAGAGCCGCAAGACTCACCTGAGGTTCGGCAGAATGTCGAGCCTCGCATCGAGAGAGCTTGGGGCCCTGGGATCCAAAGTGACAAGCAGCGAGCACGGTCGGTGTGCCAAAGGCGTCCTCCTTGCGCTGAGCATGGAGATGTCGCCAGATCTTGTGCAAGGAGATAACTATGCCCCGATATCGATGGCCTTGGTCTATGAGGAGGTGGAGTGAAGACCTGGACCAGAGTCGAGATACTGATGTGGTAGACGACGTCCTTACCAGGCTTGAGTGAGACCATGTGAAGTACCTACGACTATTATGGCGAAGGGAGTGAGCACGAGTTCCTCCATAGCTTACCCCTTTGCCTGTTCTAGGCTGACTTTCAGAAACTGGGTGATCTGTCGAGGATTGAGTACGAACCCCCTGTGGATGAGTACGTGCATCCTGCTGATATCATGATTTATCGCGTTGAGTTGAGAGTTGATACGCCTTGCGCACCTGCTTGTAGAGACATTCCCACTTACCACTATCCACTGCATCGGAGAGTAGAGTATTCATACCTTCATGAGCAGATGATCCCTGACAGAGGGTGTAGGGAGGAGGGAAAGAACGTTGTCTAGCAACCCATCGAAATTTCTCGGATCGGAGTTTCGGGGTCCCACTCCGCCACAAGCGCTAATGTGAGCGCCCCCCCCCCCCCCCCCCCCCCCCACCCCCACCCCCACCGCGTCACTCGACTGCCACACGAATGCTCAGAATGCTCAGCAAAGACTGAAGCAAGCTTGAGCCTAAGGCCTGAGGCCTGAGCATCAACGGGTATCGGAAGTCATCGTGTCTAAGAATCGTCACTACGATACGTCTCACTTGGCCTCTATTCGAGTCCATCGTGCGTGGTCCGTCCAGAGCTCGTTCCTTAGGGTACGATTATCTCTTCTTTCACAGCCGAGAGTACGAATATCTCCTCCTGAACCCGGCTAGCGTAATCGAATCCAGCCTGAGAAGATCCGCAATAGGTATCACAACGTACGGGAACGGCCCAAAGAGCTCGTTCAAAACAGTTGACGGATTCCCTTGAAAGTGGTGGACTAGGGTTCGTCGCGCACGAGAGGAAGCGGGCGGTCAACGATTTCACCCGGGTTGCAGGCGTCGTTTCTTACAGCTCAGCTGGACGAGGCGCGGCGTGTTCGTCTGATCCAGAACGAGGAAGGATTAGCGACATGCACGTCTCATGTGAAGCTGAACGGATGTACGTCCCTGGACCACAATCTAGTGCGAACCCATTCTGCTCGTGAAGTCACTACCCGCTGTTCGCTCGCACGCGGCCAGGGAGCCGACGGACACGGCCGAGGCCACTCTGCGCTGCGTCGACAGATATGCCACAGCTCATCAGCATCTTCTTTACACAGCGTGAGGAGTCGGCGGCCGAGATCCCCAGAGGTACCACTCACGCGACGGACATGCCCGACGCGGACGTCACGGTGCAAGAAGCTGTGGTCCGTCGGATTACGACGAGCGGTTCGCACGTTCTGAAGCTTGTGAGTTCGGAAGGCTGCGAGGCCATGAGGCTCCGGGTCGTCCTGGCCACGGGTTCACTGTGCGGAGCAATTGTTCGAGCAGTCCAGGTCGCCGTTTGTTGGCGAAGAGCGACATAACTGTCGAGACGGAGGAAGACTAGTCGGTCTCACGCGGAGATCCTACCGAGCGGAACCCAAGGTCCAGGGGGCGAGCGGGAGGCAAGAAGTAGTGCAAAGTTGTTCCGAGGGACCCTGATATGTGCCTTGACAGTGATCAAGAAGTGCGTTTGCAATAAAGCGTTCTAATAACGTCTTCCGTCGACAAGGAGTCAGCGGCAAGTGGTTCATTCTGTCATGCACAGCGAGGGAACGCACCTGCCTTTGGACTGCCGGTGAGTCGCTTTGCTTCGTCATTGGCATCCTGGATAGCGCGGAATGTGTGATGACCATGATTGACCGACCCCCCAGGCGGTCAAAAGAAGTTCAATATCTACGGTGAGTAAATTCGGGAGTGATTCCGGACGTTGCGTTCACGTACAGCTGTGCGACGCATCTGGGCGATCTTGGGTACTGAGATACACCGTGGGCGCTGATTCCAGCTCGTCTCAGATGATGCGAACCGTCTTGAGGTCCACTTGCCGAACATCAACGGTCTGCCCATACTTACCACATACCGCACTGTCAATCACGAAGAAGTGATCAGACCCAGGGGCCACGGCCTCAGTAATTCCGTGAGGTTTCCCAACTGCCAGTAAGCGCGGCGACGCCCACGTTTTTCCTGTGTATTGTGAGCTTTGGCATATTCAGCTCCAGACAATAGAGGTGCGGCATAATCGCGTCCACAGCACCGCTGCTTCCAGGGCCGGAGAGCATACAGTACCCGCGCCTGGGACTGGAGATGAAGTGTAAAGTTACAGCCTGAGCGAACTGCGGATGGGACGGACGCTCCCTCGGTGCACCGCCACTCGCTGCCGGCGGCATACCCCTCAGCACTTGCGCGCCAATTTTGACGACCCTTACTTGTCTTGAGCTCTTGCGACTCGCCTCGCACATTGAGAACCAACCGTCCGGTCTTTGTCTACTATCACTGCACTATGCAACGAATGTTTCCTCCGTTCAAGCGCTGCTAGCAAACCCGGAGCCAGTCAGAAAATAAGTCAACCTGCTTGTCCCTCGGTATCCCATTCACATGATGGCACCAATGTCCCGAGTTCACCACCTTCAGCCTGTGCTCCGTAACTCGATTATGAGCCTAGACTCGATGCAGAGCAACATCTACAGGACGCACTTGTCATCACATATCTGAAATACTTTCAATGCTCTTCGTGTACGGAGGCTGTGTCTGAAGGTTGACTTTCCCGTAGTTGGACACTGGTCGGCTGATATGATAGGATGTTCACAGAAGTTCACAGATCACATCATGTCTCGCCACCAAGCAGACCGCCTCAAAACAAAATGGGCTGTCATAAGACAGCGCACAGGATTCGGGCCCCCACAATCCGTGGCAAAGTCATGAAAAGCACGGATCCGTGTTATTTTAGATTCTACATGCTGCCAGTACGCAGGCTCTGGTCGCAGTACCACAAGGCGTATCGCCGCCGCTCTCCGAAGTCGGATTGCCCATAACTCTGCGTCCGGACGCCCCGCACTCATCAACCCTCATCAGACAGATTAGACGCATCGATCAGGGGTAGGAATTCCGTCCCACGGCTCTTTTCAACTCTGGAGAGCACGAACCGCTATTTTCAGCGCTTTTCGGCTCGCTCAAGAAGAACGCAGACACCAGCGCAACGCTCCCTTAGCCGCTACCTTCCCTGCGTACCTCCTCCGAGGCGCTCTGACCTGCGTCGCCCCCCGCGGAACTTGACCCAGGGCACATCCCACACAACACGCACCACAACGCTCACCACCACTATGAGTGCAAGCTCTCTCGCTCCTCTGCTCGCCGGACTCGGGGGCTCTCTTCCCTCTTTGGACAACAGTTACGGTGCGGTACTGCTTGGGACGTTCTTCGGGCTCATGTGCGTACGGGGTCCCACCATTTCTCTCGCACATATTAACTCCGTGCCACTTGCAGCTTGTATGGGTTGGCCCTCCACCAGGCGTACCGATACAGTCGTATGGACTTCGGTGACTCCAAATGGATGAAATGCTACGTGAGTGGCCGGGCGTTCATTTTCATACTGAACGCTCAGTTGACGGTTGCCTTGCGACGCTTTACAGGTGGCCATCGTTATGTATGTATGCAGGAGAACGATCCTAAACGCATGGCTCAGAACAAACCTTAGGGCCTTGGACACCTTCCATGTGATCTTGTGCATGCATATGTGGTACATTTAAGTCCCTCCGTTATGAGAACGTCGGACTTAGTCCTCCCGCAGCTACTACTACCTCGTCGACAACTACTTCGATCCGGCTGTCCTCTTCACACGGGTTTGGTACGTAGTCCCTTTTGCATCACTGTGTGCACGAGATCACTCGCTAACACTTGCACAGGTCGATCGACGTGCGTTCCCCTACCCTCGACCTACCGATCCCGGATGCTAATCATATGTTTGTATCAATCATCAGAACCTCGGTTTATCAGCGGTGTGTGGCATAGATTCCCGCGTCAGTCTATCTTGATCCGATCCTCTCCCGAAATGACCTTACAGGCGGTCACAATTGTTACTTGTCAAGGGTGAGCGCCATCGGGGTTGCATCCTGGGCTATTCATTGATGCTGATACCCATTTGCAGCTTCTACGCCCACCGTGTGTGGCTTGGTACGTCTTTCCTCTTGCTCTTACGCGTCTGAGGACTAACTTGGTCCCTATCCAGTCGGCCGCCAGTACAGACCCCTCGTCATCATCGTTGTGAGTACCGCTGTGTGTCCGGTTGATGTCGCGCTGACCGCAGTGCAAGGTGGTTTTCCTTTTGGGCGTGCTGGGTATGTTCAAAGACGTCCTCATAATCCATGGATGGACTTACAGTCGATCCTCGCATGCGCCTCCGCACTCGTCATGTTCAGCCAGCGCGACCTGTAAGTAGAGTATCACCGCCGCAGCATCTCTATCTCCTGACATGATCAACTGTCATAGATGCGACGGTCAACGCGTGAGTACCCTGTTTACAGCAAGCATGTATAATTGTACTCAATGCGATAGCGTGCAGTAACATTCTGCCAGGCTACAGCGAGTTCCGCCAGCTGACGGTATATCCCTTCAAGTTTGAATGCCTCTTCCCCGCCGTTTGGCTCACTATACCTTTACAGTGGCTTTTCTCTATCGGTTTCGGACTTGTGGTCGTCTCCGATGTCATCATGACGACCGTTCTCATCGTTGTGCTGCGTCGGAGCAGGACAGGCTTCACAAGGCAAGACCGGTTCTCAGCAGGTCGTTAATCAGAAAAATTGACTGCTGCTTCCCGGTTCTGTAGGACGGACTCGAAGCTCGACGTGCTGATTGCGTACACGATCTCCACTGGTGTGTGCCTGCCTTGATTCCTGCCCATGGATACTCACCCTCTACATGCAGGACTGCTTACCGAGTACGTGATTCGACCTGTGTCTGTACATCCCTTGCTCAGCACTGCAATGCAGCGTATTCAGCATACTCTCCTTCATCTTCGTGAGTTCCCCTCCCGGTGGTTCATCACGCACTCTGACACATCGATATTGCAGCCGTTGGCATACCTGGGCACGAACAGCATGGTATACATTGCTCTTGACATCGTCACCACGAAGTGTAAGCTTGGTGACTCTTCTCCACAAAAACCTCGTGACTGATGAATATATTCATACTAGTCTACGTCAATTCCGTCATTGGAACGTACGTGAATATCTGGGAAGCCGGCGAAAATCTGACACAAGGCTTGCACGCAGCTTGAACTTCCGGAAGACGCTGGCGATGTACGGCTCGAACCCGGGCTCCAACAACCACGAGATCGGACTCTCGGTCCTTCCACGGTCTGCTGGTGGAAACTCTGCCCCGCATTTCTTCAACTCTCAGGTGAGCGAAGGGTGGCGCATCTTATGGTCGCAGGTCTTACTGAGTGCACTTCGCAGACGTCTGCAGGCACAGTCATCGACATCAAGGTGACGTCAGAGCTCACGCAGGACGTCACCGCGTCGGTGACCAACGTCTCTCACAAGGAGTACGGCACCGATATACGCGCATAAGGGGGCTTTGAGGGTCTCTCAAGGGTAAATTTATGTGTCTCGTCTTGTTTATCACCGTCCTGCAGAGTCAGAGGTGTCCTGAAGTGGTGTGCAGCAAGGTTTACGAGTAGTAGTGTGCACCGTCATGTTTGAGGCTGTTCCTGTATTTTCCCTGTACTGTCTCTTGTGTATTTATTGTCAAGCTTTTTCGAGCCGTATACTCACTCTTTTGACTGTCAGTGTGCGTACTACTAGCCCTGCGCGAGGCTGTAGCCAGTGCTCGGGCAAGTCGGGGACGCACCGGGACCACGGCAAATGCCACTTTTCTGGGCGCCTGTTATAGCGTGAGGTGGACTTGCTTTCTACCACCATCTCACCGCCGCCCGGCCTTTATGGTACTTTTTGCTGTACACTTCATAGGACTTCCCTTCTGGAGCTGCTATTGCGTTAATCACGTTTCTGGGCTACCATCTCCTGAGCATGAAGATGCAAAGTGAAGCGGCCTATCGCTACCTAGCTGGAGCAAGGAGTCACAGTGTCCACGCGCTGCAGACCACGCCTGATTTCGAAATCATCGATGATTTTTGGTACGTCTCTGTCTCGTTGCGGTATATTCGCAAGAGCATGCGTCCGCGTTCTGTTTGCGCTTGATATCAATGCTTCACACCCAAGGTCGCTCAGGGGGAACGACAACAACACATTACTCGTTAGTATGCGGGAACTTACCAGATGTGCCATGGCGATCGCCTCATCGTGGGGACCTTATGCCGTGACTGATACACTGGTACTTCGATGTCTGATGCTGCCGTCAGCGCAATGGTATGTTCTCAACCTGCCGTAACATTTGCCGATGACGGTTGACCTCAAACCAAGCTGTGCTGATGAACTCCCAAATTCCCGAGTTCTCTTCTAGGAGTTGAGCAGGCATCTCAAGAACACGAATCCGGTGATGAAAATCAGCATTGCACCTGCGGTGGTGCGCGACTCGGCGGCCGATACATGGTGATAGTAAGTGAGCAAAAATTAGTTCTATCTCTTCGATGAAAGCGCGCCCCTCTAGGTCTCGAGTTATTTTCAACATGCACGGAGCGAGTTCACGACGCATTTGCTCGATGGCGGCGTAAGTGGGCTCGCCGTGGCGCCGCGGGGGTTGGTTTCGCGCGCTGGACGACACAGACTGCCTTGATTGTACGATTTCATTGTCGTGCCCTTGGCAGGAAGATCATGGGGAGTTTGCTTGCGTATCCCTTCTGGCGTTACCGGAGAGTGATGCGTCCGACGCGTAGTAGCGCAAGGGCACTCCCAGGGAGTATCATCGGTGTTCTACACGTGCTCCGAATGGCCGGACGCGCAAGACTCAAAGACACTTGCTCGGTGCCAGCGAAGCATTTGTTCGGGACTATGCCTTCCGGTGTGAGACGAAGAGCAGAAACGCAGTCGCAGTTCCTCTTGGGTCTCGCCCTATTCTCACGCTGAACATGCTCCGCGCTGTCATCGGGTTGTCTTTGCTACACCCGAGGCTTTCGCCAGTTAGCATATGGCAGCTCCAAGAGTGCTCGTACCGAGCACGCCGAAGGCGCGTGTGACCGACGCCCAGGCATGAGGTCTCCTCTTGTGGGTAAGGCACAGGGCTGCTCCCTTCCGTACCCGTGTGTGTCGCCCCTTACTTGGGCCCGAAGCTCGTATCTCCGCGACAGGAAGCCGTCCAGAGCCTGGTGAGAGCCCTGCCTGGCGGAAGGGACGAGGTAGTCCGCAAATCGGGTTTCGCGCGGCAGCGAGGTCCTCGGAGCCTGAGGATGGCTGGAGTGGACCTATCTGATCTCCTCGCAGGGGAGAACAGCAGACAAGCTCCTTCCTGATGCCGGTGAGTCGACTGCACGAGATTGCTGATTCGCGCCCGCTGACAACTTGACGTGATGCAGATCTATTGCAAGCTTCGGTGCACGGCGTCCATATAGTACAACCTGCAATTCAGCGCTCCTTCTGCGTTGTCCAAATCCCCGCCTACAGAACGAAAAACGCTCCATACCACTTCTTTACAGGAATTGCGCATCACAGCTCTTGACTCGATACATCGAGCCCTCAATGCTAGACCTCCCGTCCCTCCCGAGCTGTATAGCTGCGGCGGCCGGTGCTGTGAGCCTTACTTACCCCTCTCGATGCGCCGTTCACTCACCTCCCACAGGCATCGTGGTCAGTCTTGCACAGGCTAACTGTGCGAGGTGATCATGCACTGGTCTTCTTCTCCGTATCGCTAGGCGTCCTCTACATAGTTCAGCGCTGCATGACCGACGCCAGAAACGATGCAATCTATGCTACAGCCACTCTCGCCTCCGTCTACTTCTCTGTTCTCTCGGCTATCACTATCACCTATCGCGTCTCTCCTTGGCATCCTCTCGCGTCGTACCCCGGACCATTACTGGCACGTCTCAGCAGTCTGTGGCTTACAGCCGTTTCCTTCACCGGAAGGCGTCACCTTATCCTGGATCGTCTACATGCCAAGTATGGCCCGTTCGTCCGGATAGGTCAGCACCTGGTCTTTATCAGCAAGTGTAACGATCTCAGAACCTTCTCTCAGGCCCGAATGCGGTGTCCATGAATACCCTGGCTGCCATACCTCTCTATAATCACTTGGAGAAAGGCGAATCGTACCGCTTTCCCAATCATGACGACGTGGTCTCCATCTTCCTGAAGCAGGACAGTAAAGAAGGGCACCGGGAGCGGAGACGGATCTGGGGCGGGTTGTTCACACCTAGCAGGTGCGCCCAGCTGGTGATCTCAACCCTATCTTCGCTGACATAACTTGTGCTTGTTCGCAGCATATCTGATATGACGCCTGCGCTGGAGAGGCGGACGTGGCAGCTCATGCGCTGCCTGGAGGAACGACAGTCCACGGGCGATGGATATGTGGACCTGACGACGGCGTTCTATCACTGGTCTTATGACCTCGGGGTATGTCCCCCTTTCTGTCGCGGAGCTGTACTTTGTCATCTGACGCGTGTCTTGAGGGTGACATGGTCTTCAGCGACTGCAACGAGATAGTGCGTGGTCCGACTATGCTCGGACTACTCACATGCTGATAGTCACGCATCTGCAGGAGCTCATGAGAACGCGAGACGTCAAAGGACTGGTTGCGACTGGGAAGTTTTCCACTGCGATGATGGATACGTAGGTCGCCGTGACAGCGCAAGATCCATCCGCTAACAGACGTTCATGTACAGATTCGGTCAATCGCCTTGGCTTCTGGATATCTTATGGCGAATCCCAGCCACAAAGGATATGCATCAGCTTGTGCGTATGACTGCAGCGATGGCGCATAAGCGAGTAGAGTCAAAGGAACAGCCTACCTTCAAGGATCTAGTCTCATACCTGGTAAATCTATTACCCCGGTGACAACAGGGGCGCGGATACTGACAGGCTGCGGATGTGCAGATGGAAGGTGGCGTTCCCATGTGCGATTTGGAACGGGACGCTATGATAGCAATACTCGCTGGTGCGGCGCATCGTCCCTCACCCTCCATATCAAACCTCATCTTACTTCTCGAACGCAGCGTCGGAGAATACGACGATAACCATCGCTCTCGCCTTTTGCTTCCTCATCGCAGAGCCGGTATACTACAAGCAGCTACAAACCGCGCTAGACCAAGCATTCCCCGATCCCCTAGGAGCACTAACCCCGAGCGCGTTAGCTGCGCTCCCACTGTTGGACGGCATCATCAACGAGTCTCTGCGACTAGGGTCCCTGTTCTTCCTCCCTCGCCTCACCCCTCCAGGTGGCGTCGAAGTGGATGGAAAATACATCCCGGAGAACACCACCGTCGCTCTTGCTGCGTACTCTATCCAGACAAGTGCCGACTACTTCTTCCCGGAACCGATGGTGAGAGCACGTGCACGCGTTCTATACACGCCTATGCGGCTGACGCGTGAATTGTAGAGCTTCCGGCCTGAACGGTGGACGCCCGAAGGCCTCGGACCACTCACTAAGACGAACCGCACGGCCCTTGCAGCCTTCTCCTACGGTATGCAATGTACCATAGACGCATGTCCTGCTCGCGCTTACGCGCCCCACAGGTCAGCATTCCTGCCTGGGCAAGACACTTGCATATCAGCAAATGCGGTTCGTCCTCGCCCGCCTCGTCCTTGCGTACGACATGGAGTTCAAACCCGGCTTCGATGTCCACAAGTTCCGGGAAGGCATCCTTGGCATGGGAACCCCTCATTTCGAAGAGACCCTGTATGTAAGATTCACGCGGCGCCCAGGGGTTCACCTCGACGACGTCTGCGCGAAGTAGTAGAGTGGGCTAGCACTGGCATTCAATTCAGTTACACATGCGTGCATTCACAAGATACTCCCCGGTTCTCCATGCTCGTGAGTGTGTCGCACCGTCCTGACGGGTACTACGACGGCCAGTAACGATGTTGGGTGATGAGCCCTTGAGGAGGTATCTCGCTCAAACTCAGACGGCACCCGTCAAGTTCTCGCGCAGAATTCCCAAGCTCCCATCTGCTGCACATCCGTAAAGGTCTTCTCGCTCGGGATGACGAAACGGCTTCTGTGCGGGATGATAGACAGATTGTTGCACAGATAGAGCTTCGAATTCTCGATAACCGAGAACGTGAGGATCACTCTCGCGGTGGCACCGCGGGTACCCATGTCAGGCTTCGATACCGCCGGCGACATTCCTGCTGTGCACACCCGACTGGAGCCCGGACGGCAGGTTCACGCTTGAACGCACGGTCGGTCTGAAAATGAACGTTCCGAGGCACCTAATACAGTAAAGTATACACTAGTACGTGGGGATAGCGTGATGTCCGTGTTCCTGGTCTCCCTGGCCTCCCTGTGCTCCGATGAGCCACTACGCCCGTGCCAGGCGTGGCCGCCGACCGCCCAACCTATACCGCTGATGGTACCTCCATCAGGTCCCTTCTGCGGCTGTCCTTCTCCTCGATCGAGAGAGAGACTCTGCTTCCATTGTGAGGGGCAGTGCCCTTGCCTGCGGTGATAGTAGGGCGGAGAGATACGGAAACCTGACGGCAATGTGGTTCATCAGGTTTCGAGATGCAGAACACATGAATCGGATCATTGCCCATACCTGAGGGCCATTCCAGGTGTCTACGCCGGGATGTGACCGCTGGTTCCGGCTGGAGTTCGTCGGGTACATCTCGAAGTCGTCCACCACGCGGGTGCTTGATGCTAGTGACCGCCGTGAGTTGAGCCTGAAAGTTGACCAGAGATGGTCAGACTATGGCGGCAATCGAGCATTCGCGAGATACCTACACGGCGAGCACGGAATTTGCGTATACTGCAGCACAATCAGCTCAACTGAGCACTATACAGACGCATCCAAACTCACACTTGGCATTAACGATGCTGATGCCTGCATAGATGTAATTGCCGGGTAGAATGAGTGCCTGCAGTATGCAGTCAGAACCTCGCACGCCGACATAATGCAACCACACTCACGAAGACGAACACCAGGAGGCCGGTGACGCTGCATTACTCGAAGATCAGCTCCTCCGCGCCCAAAGCGACCGCACATGAGCCCAGCTCACCTGGTGAGAAGGCCTATACGGTTTCGACAACATGAGAACACGATATACAGCAATACGGCTTGGCCTGAAACGCACCTGTATTGATAGAGTACACGATGAGCATGTCAAGCGTGGAGTCGGTCCTTGAGGGGCGAACTTTGTGAGCGACGATGCGCGATCACGCAGGATATAACTCACCGTTTGAACCCTGTGCGGCTACGTAAGAGCACGCGGATGAGGGCCCCAGTTAGCAGAACATCAGTGGCGACGGCGCAGCCATACGCCGCAGACACGAGCCACTGTATACCAGTGTCAGCTCGCCAGTAACACGCTGAAGGCTATCGAGCGTACTGACGCTGAATCGCGGGAAGTCCTCCAGGCTTAGCTTGAAGCTGATGAGGCGATGAGCATCGAAAGCGAGGAAACGAGTGCATCAGCCTTACGCTTCGACAGTAGCGGCTGCGATAGTCTTCGTCAGTATGGGAATAACGGCGCGTGGTGGTCGAACGCACCAATGTCAAAACCTGCCAGCGTCGAGGAGCGTAAGTCATGTGCTCAGCGAATCACGGCATCAACGCACCCAAACATGCAGTCATAAATATACCCTATGAGCCTGGCCTCAGCATACTGCAAGGTATCGGAGAGTTATATGACTTACAGCGCCCAGGACAACCCAGCGGCTCTTCTTCCCGACTGGGACGCCGAGATATCATTATTCTCTGGATACTTGTATACCATCGAGAGCGGAGCTTACGCAAGAAGACGCGCCGGGCGTAGAATCTACAAGGGAGGTTGCAGGCTGATTGTCAGCTCGAGTCGTCTTGTCACGGACAGTGTTGACGTACAATTGGCAGATGAGGTTTCCCGCTCCCTGTCAGCCGTCGTTGAGATGCAATGCTTACAGGCCGGAGGACTGCACCCTCACCGTAATTGCGACGTTCGCCTTAACGCGTTCTCTAGCATCAGACAAGCTATAGCTCTCGCGCTCGAACGAGGACTCACTTTGACCGTCCTGCACCAGACCATCGCGTTAGCATGGGAGCTTGAATTTGACCGCATTGCCAGCGAGGAAGGCCACTCACCAATGCCCGGTAAGGAGACTTCCCGCGTTGGAGTAGTCAGTGATGAGGAAGTGGTAGCTAAGGGCCAGAGACAACTATCAGCGCCTTCCAGTCCACTCAGAGAACGCCGACACCCACCATGCTATCATCCATATCACAGTGTGTACCGTCTCAAGCGTCCTACAGAATCGTCAGATCAGACACCACTGACGAACCGTCTTGGCAGCCTCACAAGATTAACGCGACCTAGAGGGCGATGAGTTCCTTTGGTCAACGAACTTCTGGATTGTTACTCACAAAACCCTTGAAGAGGGCTAGGTCTCGGGGGTACAGTCGGAAATATCTGTAAGTCTGGTGAATGGTGAGACCGTACAGCCTGTCTCGGGCATTAACGTGAACCTCCGGCTCCTCCGAACTAGGAACGACTACGCACATAAGCCCGAAGGACGTTCCCAAAAGCATGGCCCCGTAGCTATTGTCCAGCGCGGGGGGTTTTGGGATCGCGCCCAGAGGGTCGCCTAGACCGGGAGTGGCCGCGGTGGCATTCGGGGGGAGAGCCATGGTCGTGGTGCAGGGTGTCGGGTAAAAAAGCCAAGCAGGGGAAGCTAACAGGCGATAGCGGCTACTTATAGATAGGGAAGTTCACGATGGGCACCCGGACTGCAGATCTGAGGGACGTTCCGAAGTTGCAGGTACCAAAGCCGCTTTGGGCATCAAGAGGGCACGGGAGCTGAAGTTCCTGGGCATCTGAGAGCAGACCACCCGACAACAGCTTATGGCGATGACACTGACACTCGGTGTCATGTCGCAGACAACACAAGTAATGACGCCGGAACTCTGGCTGCGTGAATTAGAATCTCACCCTGCCCGTTGTGAACGCCTTCGCATCAAGGTGGGAATGCCGCCGGCTTGCAGAATCTTCTACACAGCAAAAATTCGCATCAGGGCCTAGTCATCGCCTTCGAACCTGCAGTGTGAACCACGTTCGAATAGCGCAAGAATCGTCCGTGGCGCAGACGTGCTGGGCAGTCAAACTCATGTCGCGGGTCCTGACGGATCGACCGCTGCCTAACGTGTCGAGCGACGTCCTGTGTCGTTGCCGTTGCGAGGAAGAATATGTTCAGATTGAGGACACTTGATGTCGGGGACGAGGGAGTTGAGCGATGGCATCCATCCAACACAGATGAAAGAAGCACTCACAGGTACGAGCGGGCAACCTTGCGCTCACACCGGGCGTCTGGCGGCGATACTGGGCTCGGCGTCTGTGCCCAGCGCCGGGCGCGACCGCATGATCACCACCAGTCTGGCAATTATCTCGCAGGGCGACGAGTCTTCCTGATTGCATGCAACGCCTCGACAGGTGCTTCTCGCCCTTGAGGCCGAAGTCTGCGTGCACCCTTCCCACCCAACTCTCTGCTGCTGCGCCCTCGGAGCGAGAAGATGTTCGCACGACGTGCCACTGATACCCTAGTATCCTTCAAGCTCGAGCAGCTGTACACTCTTCTGAGGGAACCTACCGTCAGAATGGTATGGGATGCTGGGTGCGCACTATCCCCAGACGATCAGCGCGAATGAGACCTGTCATGTACCCGTATTTGAGCATGCCGCTGCGTCTACCAGACGAGTTGATCTGCGCACGTCCTGTGCTCCATTCTCCTGGTACTGCGGCGCTTGCATACCATCAGCCGTTCAGTCGCGGCGAGAACACGTCGTCCGTGAGCTGTATGCACAAATCCGAGATGCGATTGACTCACCGATGGTCCTGCGCTGCCCTCCATACTCGAGATCTGGGCCGCTTCCGCTTTCATGAAGAGCTCCCGGAGTGCTTCTTTCGTTCAGAGCGTGGAGTTTCGTTCTCGGCCGCACAAGCCTCTGTTCCTAATCCTGCGGGACCCTGTCACCGCGGGAGGAAAAGCCGGGTACGGATGTGTGGAGGTGTAACTGCAACGGCAATAGTCTAGCCTTGGGTCCACACCCGGCGAATGCAGAACTGCAAACTGCGCGACAGCCTCGGAGGAGGCGCCGCGGCCCGACCCGACCAGCGTCCAATTGGGGAACACGCACATCCGTTTTCCCCTCCGGCTCAGGCACGTTGGTCTTTGCCCCATCTTCCTCCTAGAAGAGGGCATCATCTTCGTTCCGCGACTCATCGGTGTCGACCACGCGGTGTGCGCCCTGGATTCGTTCTCCTCGTGCATCATGGCTGCTCGCAGGGCTTGGGAACAGTACTCTACGCAAGGAGCGGCCGTCCGACGTCCCGACAGGGCAATCGCCCACCGAGTAGGTACCGCTCGGTTCCGTCAGATGTTCGATATGTAGGCGGAACTCGCACCGGACATCGGTGCCTACCAAAGCTAGTGGTTCATGGGTAGCGGTAAATGGTCAGCGATGCAACACGCGCAGCGCGATCGGACCACCTACTAATACCTCTGCCACGCAGCGCGTCCGCACCTATACGGCTATTCGCTTCGCACTTGAGCCAGGTCAACCATACCGCATTCAAAATCATTCCCAGAGAAGCGCGAGCAACTACTAGATGAGAGGCGACATTTCTTCATGCGGTTGAAGGCCACCAGGCCTGTGCTTGAAGTACTTCCAAGCTATGGAGGGCCGCAACACGGCTTGAATGCAGGCTGATTCTT
The DNA here is from genome assembly GCA_022385765.1 of Trametes cingulata. Lineage (NCBI taxonomy): Eukaryota > Fungi > Basidiomycota > Agaricomycetes > Polyporales > Polyporaceae > Trametes > Trametes cingulata. Next base: position 237,919 of record MU278005.1, read on the forward strand.
CTTGCCAATTTGCACGAGACAGGTTAATAGGGCCACAAGCTCGTATTCACAGAGGCGAGAGTAGAACATGTTGGCAGTCTGAGGTTACTGCGTAACTCGTCTCGAGAAGGCGAGTTGTTGAACGCAGTCGAGTCCAGAGCAAGAGGTCGCAGCATCGGAGGTGAACCAGTTCAGCTGAACACGTGACCAGGTTCGCCTTGAGGAAATAGGCGCTCAGGGAAACTTGAGCGCTCGAGCTCCGAGAACTCTGCGACGACGCTCATCCTGGCCAGGCAGTAGTAACGAGCCGTCGCGAGACACACCGCGGAACCCTTGTCGACTCTACACCCAGGGTTCGACCTCTTGATTCTGTCTAAGATTCTCTATAAGTCATAAATACTCATCTTCACAGTGTCATTCCGCGGGCCCTGTCCAGAGCCCCTTGTAGTCTCCTCCGCTCACGGAGTCCTCGATTCTTCGCTCAACATGGAATGGTACGTATCTAGCGAAGCCATGCGTACTGCCCACAAACTCAGCGACTCCGTAGGCTTGTCGAGCTAGCGTGCAGACGGTTTCGTCTCCCTTCTCGAAGTCCTGAGTCGGCTCCGCAGACCGACGCTCCAAGCTACAATATCTGCGAGAAGAGTGAAGAGCATGAAACTGACCGGCTTGCTGATGTATGGACCGATGCGGCGTACACTGCAGAAACGCAGAACTTTCGGTTTTCGCAAGACCTAGTGGCTTGACTTGCGTGTTCCATCTCGTCAGTTCCACTTCCAAAAGTGCGTCATCCCTGCCATCCAACTTGTCTCTGCAGTTCCCACAGATATTTCATTGCATTTTCTAGTTTCGTATTGGACGTCGTGCGTATCCAAGAACATCCCCCGAGGCCTTGCCCGACGAACGAGTGGCAATGCAAGCACTTCGCCGCGTGGCCGCTCTGCTTCATGGAACCGCCACGCGACGCGCTGGAGCTCGCGTATCGCCCAGAATCCCGCGCGACCTCCCTCTCGTGGTTCCCCGCTACTCACTCGACCTCCATCAGTTGTACGACACTCAGCTTTACCTCACATCAAGACGGAACTGCATCATCATGTGGAAGAGCACAGGAGGAACGCGGCGCGACTTCGCTTTGTGGGGAGCCCACCAAGAGGCTTGCGGGGCCCGCCCCGAATGCGCTGCCAACGTCGCCGGCTTTACTTGCGAGCCAGACCGACCACGGCAGACCGCCTGCAGTGGATACGAGGAGGCCAGGGACCCTTTACAAGCCCCACATTCTGTGTTTCAGCGCTGGATATTAGCTCGGCGTCCTCGGCAATGCGCCAGCGAGCGACGGCCTGCCTGAGTCGGTGACGCAATCTTGTCGATGCCTTCGCGTCGCGGCATCAGTGCCCAGGCTCACGCTCAGTCGCCGTCGCTCGTGGTTTGTCCTTCGCCGCGTCTCGCAAGAGGCGGTCTCCGTCCTTTTCGCGGTATGTCTCCATTGCCGAGCTCAGGCGATCAGAGAGACTGACCGGCTGTGCACTGGCAGACCGTCTCGTCGGCGTGCCCGCGGGTCTTGGAAAGCGTAGCGCAGGACCCGAGGGTCCCTGTCGTTCGTGCAGATTGCTGCATAGCAATCCTGCACTGCTGCCTAGATCCCCAGCGACCCATCTTCGCTGATGCACCAGCCTGTCACCCGACCCGTAGTCTCCGCTCTCAAGCGGCACCTCCTCCTGCCGAGGTGTATGCACCTCAACAAGCTCCTCGGCCAGGTCAACGCCCGCGCTGTCTAGGTGCCCGGCGTGCCTGACGGACACGACGTGCAGTCCTGCTCAGCAGGTCATTATACTACACCGCGGTCACCCTGTAGGCGTTGCGTACTGGTCCTCCCAAAGCCGACTGGGACACTATTCGACCAGTCTCTGCCGCATTTACACAGTCCATGGCGCTCTTTCCGCTGGTTCATGGCGCACACCGACTCGTCTCACAAAGTATGCATTTGGATGGTCTGGTTCCGAGACTGCCGTGCACTATGTCGTGGCTCGCCGCTGCGTGCTACTCGACGCTCTCCATCATCAAGAAATCAATACGGCAGTATTCGCTGCAGGAAAGCTCGTAATTCAGCGGTATAGCGCTTCGCGCTGCCACCCTCTAGCTGCTCCCCCGTTTGCTCAGATCATGGCATCGCTCCACCGCAGAGCTGAGTACCCTAGCTATTCCCGCGCCTGTCGACCTCAACTACGTCCACGTCGACTCGTTGCGCAGCGCCTGGGCCAGCGTTTAGTGGTCGCGTTTGTTCTTTGTCCTCAAAACGCTCTTTATATGCTTGGATGTCGTACGACTGGCGAGGAGGAGGAAGTAACGAGCCACCGATCGGAGTCCGACCGCGGCGCCGGCGGCGGGCGAGGGTATGGACCCGGTCCGAGAAGCTACTGTGAGCTACGGCGCCTAGGACGAGGACACGGGAAACATCACAGCGACAGCAGGTATCGTGCTGAGATGATAGCTGGTACATGGGCAATACAAGTAACGTCCTCACCTCACCGCTGCACGCGCCAGCAAGCGCCTGTACCTCAATGTGCTCAAGCGCTCACAGGACCGAGCCTGGCATCCGCGCCGACCTCCGCTCCGTGTCGACCAGCACCTGTTCCATTGGCAGGTATGTGCACAGCGGTTTTCTCGCAGCCAATCGCTGCTTGCAGCATGCACACCAAGGCCATGGGCTGTGAGGGCGCCGCTTGGACTCCGGGCACCGGTTTCTTCGCTCATCCGCGCCGCACTGAAGTCCAACTGCCTTGGTGTCCACTGCCATGCCCCTGGAGTCCCTTTGCGGTAGAGTAGCATCCAGGATCCTTTCAGTACTAGGCTAGCCTCTCTTCTTTATGATCCTCGTGTGCACAACCGCGATGTTCGCTGTCCTCAGAGCCTCGGGTCCCAGCTCACAGCTCTCCCACTTCCCGGCCACCCCGTCCCCCCTCGCTCCCAGCACTCTAGGCCACCCACTCGGCAAAATCCTAGGCCACCGCTTCGCAATTTAGTAACGCTCTCCGGATGGTGGAAAACCTCAGATCGGCAGCCAGAGCCCCAGCTTCTCCATCGCCAGTCATAGCCCATGGGAGGGTCCTGCATCTCCACAAGCGGCTGTCTTGGCGCTATCACGACACTTGGCTTGTGGCACCGCCATTGGCTCCCACCGTTGTCTCTACGCAGACCAGCGCAGACCACCAGTGACGCGCACGCCATCCTCGACGCTCTTCACACCTGCCCCAGCACACTCCGATGACCGGCAAGGTCTTGTAGAACCATATCTCGCAGCCTGAACGCCGACACAAAGCCCGCACACCATTCTGAGAGGATCGGCAGCCAATAACGCAGATGCATCCGCGACAGACTCGGCGCCTGAGACTCTCAGAATCGAGAAAGAGACATGTCGACGCAGCCCGTGATAGCCCCTCGAAGTTCTAAAGCATGATGAGCGCATGCACCCCCTTTACACTCTCCCACAGCCAAACTTCCGGCCTGGATGAATCATGCGTACGTTCTATTGAGTGATAGATCCCCGACATTCAACCAGTGTCCCATCTGCGGGATTACGACACGGACTCCAGTACTCAAGCTCAAGGCCGGCTCCTTCCTGGAACTTCGCCAGGTACGCGCATTCTTCATGTGCAAAAGAGTCCGTCCTGAGCCGCTGAGCCGCTGAGCTTCCTCATCACGATTCCTGATTGTGCAGGCATCAGATGTGGTCTGCGCATGACTGGGGGATATATAGCGAGCGCTCCTCCGTGTCGATCTCCCCGTACTCCTGCCAGAGAGACATGGCCTCCATCATATTTGCGCATATCAGCCTGGGCGGCACGCTGGGGGTGACCTACATGGGGTCCACCGTATCGTCCATGTACGTCCATGACCAACAAGCGTTCCGCGCATGACTGACAGTGACAACGGCAGGCTATACGGATTGACATGCCTGCAGACAGTGTCCTACTTCCGCTCCAAGAGGGCTAAGGCAGATAGTCACGGTTTGCGTCTTCTGGTACGCCAATCTCGCTGCGCTACAGCGCTTTCCGTTTCTCGCACTATCTAATCTTTTTACCGCCCTCGCAGGTCGCGACGCTGCTGTAAGTGACACATTGCTCTGCGTGCTTGCCGAGTGGGCACCCTTAGTTCATCGCTTCAACCTCAGGTTCTTTGATACCGTACACCAGGCGATTGTGACTCACATATGCTACAACTACCTAGTGCTGGGTGTCAAGGATCCGTTAAGGCTTACTCTCCTTGTATGGTGAGTGTTCCACCGGCTGGCTGCATGGATGACCATACATCCAATAACACTGAAACATCGCGCAGGAGCATCCCCGTGAGTGCCGAAGCTTTGTCGGCTATTGCGCTTGCTTGTGCTGAACCCTTGTCAACTTGAAGGTTGAAGTGCTCTTGAACGTGAGCCGTACATGACCCTGCTATGTATTGTCAGAGGCGCTCAACTGATTCCATATCGTCAGAGCACCCTGGCCATTCTTCTGAACAGGCGAGTTACGTTACTGCACCGGGCGCACTCATTCCGGTGACACAAGGACTATCCAGCTTTCAAACTTTGCGCCTTTGGAGGTGTACGCTTACTCCCTTATCCCGTCGACTCATTGTACGGCTGACTTCACGCGTCTAACAGTGAGCAATCACAACATTCTTCTGACAGCATCGGCGGTGAGTAGGGCTTCGTCGCACAGAGAAAGAGGGCTGAATGATTATAGGGGGCGTTATCACTTGCCAATCTTGGTACGTTGCCACCTCGGGTCTCTGAGACCAACTCCTGGTTCCTGCAGGAACTCAGTCAATGATACAGGCACGAATATTGGTACGTCACCTGCTTATATCCAAATTTTGGTGTTGTAACCCCTGTCGGTTCCGCATTGACAGCATACGGTGTACGCGGGCAAGTCCTTTATACCCCGAATCGTGTGCGACACCTCTATAACAGAAGACTGCAGTTATCAGTACAAGAACCTGTTTGAGGCGGAAGCGATGCTACGGGTCAGTACCATATCCCTGCTCAAATTTGATACGTAGAGCTCAAGGCAACTCGCCGTCTCTCATCCGTTACCCACAGCTGCATGGCATCGCCGCGCTATGTATGATGGTCGCGAACGAGTTGACGATATCCGCGTTCCTCGCGTATTATCTCTACAGTCGTAAAACAGGCGTGCGAAGGTACAGAGAAAGTGACCACCCCATTCCTTGGATCTGACTCACTCTTGTATAGGACTAACAGCATCGTCAACCGACTGATCGCCTTGACAGTCACAACAGGAATGCTCACGACGTACGTTCATGAGCAGTGGCCTTTTCATTCCCTGCGAATACTAAGAGCGTACGTTACGCATTTCGGAATCTGGGATAGTGTCTTTCTTGTCGCAAACCTCATAACGGTAAGCGTCCGTCTGCGACCCTTGAGGCCTTGAGGTTCTTCACGCGTCGTTGCTGACCTGGGTCTCTTTGTTACAGTATACGATGGCCCATGATGACCTCTACTCCCTCCTCTTCAATTTTCTATTGGCGAAACGTGAGTGAAACATCACCATGTGCAGAAAGCACAAGCTTGAAATTCATCGATTGGACCACAGTGTATTCCAACGCCCTCCTCACTTCGTACGTTTCAAATCTCTGAAGTGTTGGTGCGAATCTCACATGCAGTATGATACATTCACAGGCTCAATAGCCGAGAGTACATCCTTGGTATCGACGACGACGACAGAGCATCCGGCCAAGAAGCCATCATGCTCACTCCTCACTCCATGGACTTCGCCCGCCCTGCCAATGTAAGACTGGGGTCACATGGCGGCGTGCACGTTGCCATGGACCAGTTCATGGTCTCGGTAAGCTCTCTCTTAAATCGCATCATCACGCCCCTGAAGTAGCCGTGCGTTCTCTCAGGAGACGGGAAGTGATACTGTCGCGAAGTTCAGGAGGTGAGAACGGTCTCTCTTCATCGGATAGCCACTGATGTTTCGACAGTGTGTGATACGAGTCCCATCCTATCTGACAGGTCTGTTCGTCGAATTATACGGAGATGGACGTAACATGCGGGCGACGAAACACGCGGGATTCGTGTTCTCAAGACCCGAAGCCACGAATGTTAACGAAGTATGCCCTGCGTCTGCTATTATTATGGTTGTGTACCTAGGCTCTTGTAACATATTTTGCGACTCCTTTTCTTCCGCACGACGCCTGAAATCAGGCACACAGAACACGGCAAGGGTACTGGTCACCAGATATCCGATCGCTGGTGAAGACTGTCGGGATGCGACGCTTGCTTTGGATTGTACAGGACCTCGCCGTTGAACTGGACGACATCGGATGCAGCTCCTGATGAAGAAGGCGGCTGTCTGACTCTGGAGTCAGCTTCGCGGGATGCGCGGCGAGCGCCATCTCTCCCCCTTGCATACCGGTGATGATGCTCATTCAAAGCACCGTTCGGTGTGCTTTGAGAAGCCGTGTAAGGAGACAGCGAGAGCCCGAGGGTTGGCTGCCTCATGCGTGCGAATGTAGAATAGCATGCCGTCGTGACCTGGGATCCAAACCTCGTCGAAAGTCCATGCAGATTGAAAGTGCATGACGACCTTCCGAGGCGGGGGTCATCGGTCAATGGGGAGGGAAGCCACGGCAGCTCGTCTACAATCAGCTACTGGAATCAGCAGCTGAACTGCTGGAATTTCTCCACTGTAGCGACACTCTCACGAGGTCCACGAGAGCGCAACGTGCAGTATATCTGACTGTTGGTATCAGCGGGCATCACTCCCTGGAAGACGGTACCTCTGGCTTCGAACACTCTTCATAATACCGGCCGACCACTTATCCGAGTCCGAACCGCAAAGTTCCGGCCTTCGGGGCGCTTCTACTTCACGACGCTTCGCCACTGAGGTCCGAGCTCGGGAAGAACTCACGAAGTTGTACAGACGTTCGCGTTCGGTCTCACTCGGTGTCTGGTGAACACAGGATACATCATGGTCCTACCTGCGGTACGTCTAGACAATCTTGACAATTGTCACAGAGCGACATGCGAATGCGCCTTGCAGTATATTGTTTCCATCAGGTGAGTCGGCTTCCTCGAAGTGCTGGAAACTATCTCACGTACCGTTCACGAACGCTAGGTCATAGGCATGTAGTGGCAGGCGCGCAGACTCGTTTCGTACATGGTCGGGCCTTGCTTACGGTGCGTCGGCTGCCCCCTGCTTTCAGCAGCTGAGCTGTTATCGGATGGTCTTCGGTCCATGCCACTATTCCAGTGACGCCTGCATCTCCCAGAGCACAAAAGGGGTGCTTCTTCCAGCTCTGCGATGTCGCGACGACTAGGCTATCGCACCCGCGTCAGGCGCGACTATTGCATGCATCCGACGTACAGAACCCGTGTTGATCGAGTTATCGCTGCTGTACACCCACACCGAGTGAGGGATGGACGCCCTCACTGCCTCAACCGGTCACTTGGGTACGCTACAAGCGGTCACAACGCTGGATGCCCAAGGGCATCTAACTTCCCGCCTCTGGCACACATCCCAAGTAGGCCGGAGCACATTCCCAGGGATTGTGCAGATCTCGGCGGGTTGAACGGCCAATTCGGGTTCAAGTGCACGCATGAGCGCGAAGATGAGTGCCACGCACTCCAGAGGGCGAATCGGCATCGGTTGCACATTGCGCGCCCTGTGTCCACCTCCGAAACTGAGCAGGTGGCCCCATACGCCCAGGACATCCGAAGTCGCTTCGGGCGGCTTCTCCCAGCGTTCAGGCCTGCGCGATGGTCAGTGGTGTTATGCAAAGCGACTGCTCGGGAAGGCGCAGAGGTCCCACAAGACGCACGCGGTATCACAACGGATGCCGTGTAGAACGCTGACAGCGACGGGAGGTACACTTACGATGATGGCATTGTACGACGCCCTGGTGGGTTACGACTTCCCGGCGCAGGTCTCGAGCTGTTCGATGACGCCGGTGATGCAGCCGAACGAGCATGGCGCGCGTTGAACAATTTGCCTGGGTCTCGGTGTCGTTCGCGCATGAGAGACGGAGAGACGAGAGCGAAGCTCGGCCTTGTGTAACGCGGCGGCAAGCGACGGTGCTGTAAGACGCAACGCGAGCGAGGAGGACCAATAGACATGGTATACGCACCGTAGCGACGAAGGAACTTAGCTCCTTTGTATCATGTGCGCAATCTCCAGAGTACGGAGCACAACTACAGAGGGATGGCCTAGAGTTTTCGAGCGAGCAAGAAAGGCTTGTGCAGGAGTGCTGGGGCGGCTAAGACCCGTAATTCTGGTAGTGACGAAGATTCCCGGGTCCGCAGGAGGCCAGAAAAGGACCACAAGAGCACTAGGTATCGTTCCACCAGAAGCGAAGTCAAAGGACGCGGCACCAAGGCAGTTGGGCGCCACCGCGAAGCGGCCGGGCGGAGGGCCAGGGCCAGCGCTGTGCTCGTGCCTGCCACTGCCACTGGCCCTGGTCGACATGGAGGTCGACGCGGACGTGAACATCAATTGTCCAGGCGAGCGACCAGTGCTAAGAGCTAAGCGCCAAGTAATCATTACCGAGAGCTCCCAGGACAAGCACCAGCGAGTGACGGCATTATGTATCGTAGTCTTGGCACCAGACCATCTCATTCCTTTGGAAGACAAGTCGGTGTCGCGGGAGTCCCAGCAGAAGACGCCATAGACTGTTACAAGAAATCTGCAGAGATGTGCGCACGGTGGACTGTCATACGCACCTGTAGTGAGGCCAGGACGCGACGCCTATGGACCTGGGACGACCGCATTGTGCGTTCACGGTGACCACTCCAGCACCGCCTGACCGCATTTTCAGCAGACGCGGCAGATCCCCGTCCTTTCAGCTAAAAGACCTGCTGCGAAGGATGATGGCGCGCCGTGTCCGTCGCGCAAGCCGGACGGCTTCACAGCGCACAGGTCGACTTGGCCGGGAACGCGTTGAGAGACAAACGGCCGAGCGGGAGGAAAAGCCGGTGCTAGAGAACGGAGACCACGGGCCCCGTCGCGGACTTCTGCCTCGGGACCGGAAGCATGGTGACCGACAGCAGACGGGAGCCGCTGAGGAGCGGAGGTCGCGCGGGCGATGCATATACTTGCATCTCGCGCTGTCGGCTTGTGCCGCACTAGTAGGCGAACTATAGCATTGCCATTGAGCTGCTGCGGGTTTGTGCAAGATGCTGCGAGCGTATTGAACGCACCTTGTTCGCCTGACAGGGAGGGACGCAGCGTAGACGAAGGAGCGCTTCACCTACCACGACACCAAATTGTGCTGCAGCCGCATACCTGTCCAGTTACTGTATGTCCGAGGGTATAGGATCCGCAGAGCGCGCGCGCAACGTCCTCGTGTACGGATGTACTCGGAAGAAGCGCCCGTGCAGCGGCGCTGCCGCGCGCCGCGACCCTTCCGGGCGGCGCATCCGATTTACTCGCTGGAGACTATCGGAGTGACGGCACGTTTGATGACGAATTCAGCCAAGCGAACGCTGGCAGCATGGACCTATTGGTCCTAGGGCCCAGCGCTGCGGCGTTGGCGCGATGACCCGCGCTGTCGAAGACGCAGTCCTCTGTGCAGGACAGACCCGCGCTCTGGTCGGCGACATGGAGGGATTTCGACGACGGTTTGCGGGCCTCGCGGTGTCGGACGTTGCGCGAAAGCGTACAGGCTCAACAAAGACGCCAAGGCAGCAGCGCCGGCGGTGTACTTGGAGCTCGTGGCGGAAGCTCTTACCGGGATGGCGAACCAGACGTCAAGACTTGGCTTTAGTCCACTGAAAGAGCTCGGGAGGAGGTGGCCATGACAGGGAGGGAGAGGGGATCGCGCGATGTTCTCTTCAGGGCGCAAACGGGGTGCAAACGCGCGGGTAGCACGTTATGGCGCGGTGGTCGTGGACGGGGTAAAGGCGAGAGAGTGATCGCCGGCCGGCGCAACTCGTGGAGGTTCGGCGACATGGGAGGCGTGCGCGGACCATGCAGGACGCCGCCAACGATTGACTACGGGATAGACCTCGATGAACTCCGAGTCACTGATGAGGGATGCGAGGACAAATCACGAAGATTGCGTTTTGCGATCTGGAGTCGCGTTGGGCGAGGGAGGCAGCTACCGCGGGACCGCGGGCGGACGACCAGCGAAGCGGAATCGTTCAGAGTCCAGCGCGGCGCGGACGAATATGAAGAATATCGTGGGTGGTGTACGTAGGCTGTGACTTGGGAGGCTAGACCGGCCGAGGCGACGCGGCATACGGAGGCGAAGCGAGCGGAATAGGCGGCCGATGGCATGGCAGAGGGAATCGTGTCGTCTGCTATGCTGCCGCGACGCCTGCGCACCCATCGCTGCTGGCAAAGTGGGAGGAGTTGGATTGCAAGGCTCTCGCAACGAAGTGGCAGTCGGTTGTGGACTTTGTGGGCGTCCGGAGCGCGCGGTACGCAGTCGCGAACTCCGTCTGCATCGCCTCGCCGATGAGTGAGCCGCTGTAGCTTACGCGGCCACCTTCGCCACGCATATACCAGGCCCTGAGGGCTAGTTGACGTGGGCGCTGCGCGTATTCGTGGTGTCCACTCGAGCCGACGATGGAGGGGCCGAGGCGTCGGAGCTACTGCGCGTGTTCGTGCTCGACCTTCGACATGAACATCCCACGAAGCCAGAGGCCGTGCGGATGCGAGCGCGAGATACCGAACGCGCGACTGTGCTCAACGCCCTGACTGAGGGCATCGACTGGGAGGGGCGGGCGGGCGGGCATGGGCTGTTCCGCGGCATCCATGTTGCCGCCTGCAGAGAGAACGGCTTCTGGCTCATGCTTGACCTCTGCAACTGTCTGGTCGATCGTCGGTGGTAGCGAACCTTGTGGAGCCTAATATTGTATGTACGCAAGCTTTCCAGCTTGGCCGGAATGCGGGTACTGGGCGCGAGCACTAGCGGCGAAGCGGCGTATGGCCGTCAGCGCATATTGCGAGACAAAGGCCAAAGATGCGCACACACCTGGAGCTGCACCTGACCGATGAACACCTTGAACGTAGCTTCCGCTCAGGATTGCACAGATACGTTTGCCGGCACGATCTTTCAGCCACCTGGACGGTGGAGGAGCACCGGCACCTGGTGCTGAGAGGCACAAGAAAGGGCGTCAATGGACGAGACCCATACTTCACAGCGGAAGGAACTGACCTGGAGCAGTGCACGGAATTTGCGCGGCCGTCCAGAGCGAGGGGTATGGAAGCAGAGGGATAGCTCAGCATGGGAGCGAGCGGTGTAGAGGCGGTAGCCGTTGCGGATAGTACACGATGCTATGGAGGCACGAAAGATGCATTGAGACAGAGGAGGTGAGGCGCACACAGAGAAAGAGAACGGGTGGGTTGTGAAAGACATGGGTACTGCACGAAGTCGAGAGACCGTGCACCGTGGCAGTTGGGCTGCACCGCGGCACGAACGGGCGGGGATGCCACCGGGAGTCCAAGTGACGTCCGCGCCGCCCATGGCCTCGGTGTGCATGTGCAAACAGCAGATGGCTGCGACGCCACCGCTGTGCCCGTACCTGCCATTGGTACTGGTTCTGGTCGTTGCAGAGGTCGACGTGGACGAGTTCAACTTTCGAGTGAGCTGCGAGCGCCAGCTGCCAGGCGCCGTGCTTATGTAATCCCAGCGCACCCGCCGCAACACCATTTGGGCTTCTTGCATTGCAATGCGTCCCGCCAGATCCTGCCCGGTGCCCGGGGTCTGCTGGTAAGTAGTAGTACTAGCAGTAGTATCATCGTGCACTGAAAGAGTCCCACACTCGCCCTGCGGTACTCAACAGCGGGGTATCAGACCCTCCGGAAGGCCGTACGTCAATATGCGAAGCACTATAGAGTCTCAGGTGAGTAACCCGGGCTTTGCGTTCGCCCGCCTGAAGACTGACCGATGGAGTTCCTTCAAAGCCTTGATCCCCTACTGCCGTCGCACAAACCGCAGAGACTTGATCCTGTGTATCATTTATCCTCGATACTTCGCGCGTGTCAGTACTAAGAACGACCAGCGCGCGTGGAGACGCTCGCTGGTGGCCATTTCCTTGAAGAATTCAAAGACAAGCTATGGGCGCGGCCGCCGCCCTATCCACCGTGCCCGCCTCCCTACCTCCTCCTTGCACTATGGCGATGCACACTGATCAGGGACCAAAAACTCATGATCGAGGTACGCGATAGTGTCTCCTGCATCCTGACCGGCAACTCAGCGCATACCGCAGCGCGCTGCCCAAGGTGCAGCCCATCCGCTGCGGCCATCGACAGTGCTAGCGTTCGCGCTGAACAAGAGCCGCTACGCACCGCGATCATGCCTCTCGCTCTCCCTTTACCCGTCGCTCCCCCCGCTTCCCACCATATGGTCGCGATCCGCGTACCGTCCGCACATACCGCGGGCGCGGTAGCCCAAGTTAGCCTGTGCTGGTGTCGCGTTCGAACGGCGAGGAATGGCAGCGCGCGGTTTCCGCGTTATGGATCGCGTGGTCCCCGTGCGCGCCATCCACTCCTCGCCTCTGATACCTCTACCTCTACCCGGCACGGTCTCCGCCCGTCAGCCGAAGCGCGATCGCCTCCTGTATGCGCAAATCTCCATGCGTACAAGGCTCCTTCGGCGAGCCTCCGCATACGGCCGGTCCTCTCGTGGCACGCCCTCGGTCTCGACCACCCTACTTTTGCCCGGCAGCCTCCTGAAATGCGCTGATGACAACACACAGGCGATTTTTATGAGAGCCCTCGCTTTAGCAGGAGACCGTGCTGGGTCTTTCGCCGCTCGTCCCGCCGGGAACGCCGATTGTTGGCTTCGACTCCAATGGCGCGCCCTCGGTCCCAATATCCTCCTCATCGTTACCGACGGCTGCTTACGGCTGCCAGAACATACACTCTCATGCCGCCGTGGAGACAATTAACGGCCACTCCGCGCTCGCGTAGGCCCCGCACTTGTAGACGTCGCGTAGGGTGACAGAGAACTGCGGAACGCCAGGTGCCATCTTACGAGCGCAGCAACATCGTCTCCGAGGTTCCGAGGCCGGGGACTATCACACTGGTGCACACGATTCGGAAGCGCGAGACCTGCTCTACCTTGCACTACATCTTGTAGAAGCATAGAAAGTACTGTATGGTGAACTGCAGCAAAGCTTTGCGTAACATTACGGCAGGCACAGTAGCCGCTCGCTCGCTCCGGAGGAAGCATCAACACGGGTAGGTGCTTGAGGCGGTCCTCCACGCCTCACCCTTCCGGCATGTCCGTATCAGCCTTGCCGTGTCCATGCTCGCGCTCAGGATTCTCGTATATGGTCGCCTCCGTGCCCCATCGCTTTATCGTTTGCCCTCTATCCAAGGTACGTCTCCTGAAGCCCATCGTTTTTGCGTCTCGTCACCATCTGTGTAGGGCTGCCTGGACTAGACTAGCTGCAAGACACCAAAAGGCCACGATCCTACGGAATGACACGCTGCCGCACCAAGTCAGGCCGTTCCCGCCGACAAACCGCGACCGAACGCACGGCCCTCCTGCGGCGACTCTCCTTCGCTCTGAACGCTGACAGCCAGATGCGAACTCTCTTGGCACAATCCGCAAGCGCACATGCGCGTTCCGCCCTCGTCGAAGTCCTACGAGGTCTGGCGACTGCCTGGGGCCAAGATGGGCTGTTCGCTGCCATGGCCGATCCGTTCAGCGCGCTCATCGACTACATCAGCAGGCAGCGCAACAACTCCGAACTAAGAGACGCACTGGAGCAGTACTGGGCTGAGCGCAAGCTGAATCGGAAGATCCATCGCTTCGCCGTGGAGGAGCTTGGGCTGAACCGCGACACGGCCCGCTCGTGGGTGGGGAGCCTGCCGAAGCATCGGCTTCACCGGCTCGCTACACCATATCCACCTCTAGCAGAGCATGTCGTCGAGAGCGATGAGATCGACAAGCTCTGGCGCGAACACATCGAAACGGGTCCCCGCCCCGATAAACGACAGCCTCGCAGACCGCTCCACCGTCTCGATCCCGATCGCCTCACTCTAACAGTCGGTCCGGAAGAGGGCTGCGTCTTGGTCGATGCCGATGATGGCTCAATCATAGGCGTCGTCTTGCGGGGTCTCGCAGGAGAAAGCCAAGGCACGGATGGCTTTCTGTCTTGGGCGAGAGACACGATCAAGGATGGAATCAAAGGGCGTCGTTCGATTCGCGTGAGTCAGCTCAATTGTATACCCAATGTCTGCAACTCATGTTACGCAGAAAGAAGATACAGGCATGCTCGTCCAGGTGGGATACACTGCTGGAGCTCGCTCGCGCCCTAGCTTCAACTGGGTCCGGAACCTGCTGCGTCGCCAAGAGCTCTCGCCCGATTTCCTTGCCTCCTCAGACTATCAGACGTCATGTTTGTTCGCTCTGGCCTGGAACCTGATTCGTGCACGGCTTCCAGAGGCGATCAGCACCGACTGGATCGACTTCCTCCGCAGCAATGGGCTGCCTGCGATGGACGCCGGGATAGGCACGGAAGAACTGACAGGGGACTACGTCATCCAGTTCGGCGACGACAAGGTGACCTTCCACGAAGCAGAGCTCGCTCCGCCGACAGGACTGCTCAACCTGAACTACTCGCGGTAAGCATGTCTCAATCTCCGAAGATGCGCAGCCCTGACAGACTCATGCTCATTTTGCCTGCCAGAGCCATTCACTGGGAACACCAACCTCACGCATATTCTGTGCAGTGGATCATCGATCGCACACACGGCGAAGAGTACGGTGGTCACTTCTACATCAGCTCCTACGGAGTCCGCATTATCAACACCAGCGACACGCTCATCGCCTGGCGCCCTACTGACCGGCACGGTACAAGCCTGGCTGCATTCAGTCCCCACGACCCAGATCCAGAATACGAACAGGTCGGGATCTGTTTTGTAACCTCCAATCGGCTCGCGACGGTGTTCCAGCGCTATGGGTCAGCGTTGCATCGCCGAGAGGCACCCGCTGGTGCGGTCTCCGAACAGAGTGTACCGCAATTTGGGAAGCGCTGGACGGCGGAGGATGATGCTGCAGAGGAAGCCGCGCAGGAATTCATCGACCAGATTGTCGAGGGTGTGTTGATGTCTGACGAATGCCCTGGGGCTGATTCACCTTGGTACTACTAGTAGTAGCCCTCGCACGGTACGGGAGAAGTCCGCTGCATCGGTACTGAGTACGACCCTTTGGACATAGTGCCACCTACTTAGTAGTATAGTTTGCTGAATCTCTAGCTCCGTCCAGTCGAGTGTTGGACAGGACACGGTCACTGCGGCCAGTATACTCCCTCGCCCCCGCCCTCCGACATGCAATATGAAGTTCTGGGTGGTGTATATCTCCGGCCTCGCTGCGGACATGCTCACTGTTCTGGAACTCGTACGTCTCTGTTGCGCCAGCCCGTCTGCCTTCTAACATGAACGCAGACCACGCGCCTTCACCGCCTTGCCTACCACATCGTCAGCGGTCTCATCAATGGAGCGGACTTCATTTGGGCCAGCAGCACGTGCATCATCGCATCCAAGACACGCGCGAGAACTGAGAGTATCGGCCCAAGGTCGAGATGGGCCTCTGCCAAGGGGAAGGCGGCCAAATAGGCGCCCGCTTCGCCCACTACACCTCCTTCGTTGCATGTTTTGTGAGTTGAGGAAATCCGCTCGCAGTTCCGGACACACACTTGGTGTACATTCCCGAACGTCTACTCAATACATACAATCGACTATAAGGGGCGGTCAGATCACGGTGAACTCATCGCCGGACCCTACTCACCTCACTCATAGAGGAGGATGACGTTCTCCGCCGTCTTCGTCGTCGCACGTGTAGGAGTTGCTGGGGTCGTTGCGGAGGGGCAGTGCACAGGGACGCTCTCCGATGGGTACTTTGAGATGTCGGGCTTGCGTCTACTGCGCGTCGGAAGGGGCCCTCTGGCGACGTGCGGGGCGTACTGCCCGCCTGTCCGTGTTTGACAATTCAACGACGCCTCCACCTGCGATATGGACGGCTTGCCTCAGTCTGACCTGGACCCCTATGTTCATAGTGGCGGAGTGGTCTCGGTCGCACGGATCGGGTAGCGGTTGCTTGGGGGCTGAGAAGCCTGCCGGCATGGCGCATCCGCAGCAACCAGCTCCCGCTGAGGGCCGGCGTCGAGTCACCCATACCAAGCCAAGCTTAGCGCCACGGACTGACGTCCCGCCTGCTCCATCGCGCCCTGCAAGCGACCGGACGAGGTTGGGCGGATGGTGTGTCATGACGGTCTGGCGGAAGGGGCTCGTATCTGCTGCCAGTCTCCTGGATGGACCCAGCCGAGGCGTAAAGGCGAGAATGCTGGCGAAGACAGGGTCCATACTCCATACTGTCGAGCTCGCGCGGCTGCCTTTCGCGCGACGACGGGGCAAGCATGTCGGTCTTGACTCTTCTGAGGACCCCCTCCGTATACCCTTTTGCATCTTCAGGCTTGACGGCGGGCAGGCGAGGTACGGGGAAAGTAGGCAAATTGCCGCACTGGAAGCGACGCTGTGCGCGGCGGCTGCATGGGCGAGTCTACCCTCCTTCGCCACATGAAGTTTGGCGCACACCTTCCTTTATCTCCCTCCGACTCCACCTCGATCGCAAAAGCCGATGGCGCTCCGAGCTTCCGCATGCGATCTATGCAGAACTGTAGAATTGTTTGGTGTTCCGCCGCGGTGACGTGGCCTTGCGAGTGAGGCATGCGTTCCTTCCAGGCTTCGGTGCTCAGGTGCTCCGAAGCGAGGGACGGCCGAGGGGGGCGGCGGCGCTCGGGGGACAAACGCGCAAGGATAGATCAGAGTTGTCAAGCCTCCGGCACCTGCGCGCGCATACCCGCCGCACGGCGCGTCGTCTAGGGATGGCAATCATGGAGGCGGCACCGCCGTTTGGCATCGGCGTCGAAGCGCGAGAGGCGACGGGCCTTGCTTCGCTCATACAATAGAGCCTGGTGGACGTTGGTGTCGAGTTGCTGTGCAGAGCGTGGCAAAGATGGCGTGGGCGGCGAAGAGAGCCTCTGATGTGGTTATTGGCTCCGTAGAAGGAGCGAGGCAGCTGCAGGGAAAGGGGGAGGGTGGCGGTCAGTAGCCCATTCGCCAGGAGACAGGAGCTTCCCATACCTGGCGCCAAAGGCCACAAAGCATGGACAATTTGAGAAACTAGTGCTTCTTAAACGCTTCTGGCTCATAGCGGTCAAGCTCGTGGAAGCGGCAGTGCTGGCTGCGTAGAAGGTGACGTGTTCGACCAGAACGCGAACACTTGGCGCTTGGCGTAGGTAGTGGAAACGAGTCGGTGCCGCTACTTGGTCTGCAAGTATTGCAGTCAGCGCACTCTGCGAGACTCAGACCCGGAAAGAGGCACATACCTGTGGCTGTTACGATAGGCCGGTCAATGGGAGAGTGCCGAAAGAGTGCTGGCCAGGATCTGTGGCTCCAGGAGCAGCGAAGATGGGTGGAGTGCGGTATGCTGACTTATTGAGCAGAAGAAACCGATGCTCAGTGTGCAAGAGTGGATACTGCTGTGCCATGCCAGAAGTCGAGGAGGGCACCAGAGCACCAAGGCAGTTGGGCTGCACCGCGGCGCGAACGGGCGGGGATGCCACCGGGAGTCCAAGTGACGTCCGCTCCGCCCATGGCCTCGGTGTGCATATGCAGGCAGCAGGTGGCTGCGACGCCACCGCTGTGCCCGTACCTGCCATCGCTACTGGTCGTGGTCGTCGCAGCTCGAGGTCGACGTGGACGCCAACTTCAACATCTGAGGTGGGCGTCTCGAGCGCGTGGCCCGCGGGCGCTTGACTCGGCGCTCAGCGAACTCGAAGTGGCCAACTTAGTTTGCGGTCTACCGCCACTCTCCCTCTCATTGTACCGACCAGTATTTCATCGCATTGCTGACTATCATACGTATCGCCTTGTGCTATTTCACGCAAATAAGTCTCGACCCTGGAAAACAGATGGCTGCTACAATCCGAAAGTGCGCGCAAGGCTGGCAGCCTCCCGCGCTAGGGCACAAGAGACGATTCGACCCAAGCAACCTCAAACCGCATCCGTGATGCCCTCCGTCTCCTTTATGAAACTTGCTTTCCGAAACTGAGATGGGTCAATCTGCATGATCAGCAGTCCTGATTGAGCAGAACGATGCGCTTACCGTGGGCTCCGGCAGCTCCGATAAAGTCCCGCGACTCTCGGCGGGGAACATCGTCGTGCTCTTGAGTCGGGTTTTCGGGAGTCCAGATGTCTATGAGTAGCCACATTACGAGAGGGGTATTACTTACGCCCCCCGCACCAACAGCGACCTTGTCAGAGAACTTTATAGTAGTCAGAGGCAAGCTGGTACCGTCCTCGCGTAAGACCTGGGTCCGCGCGTATTCACGGATATTAAGCCTGCAGACAGCGGACGGCGGTAAGCTCGGAGCACCGGGATTCAGAGACACAGGACGAACGTGGCGAGAAGCGAATTCGAATACACTGGTGTGGCAGTCAGTCAGCGCGTTCTGCAAAATCAGGAGAGCTCAAAACATACAATTGCCCACGATGGTGTAGATGGCAAGGAATATGAGATTGCTCGTCGCCTCTGACTGAATAGGGCGAGTAAATGAGCCATGGCGCAGAGATCGAATGTTGAAGGAAGAGGAGGCTTACAAAAACCAAGACGAGCACATCCGCGATACTAGGTTGAACAAGGGTGAGCGGATCACACAGTGGAACCGTCTGTCTCGCGGCGGACTTACCTGGTGAGTACCCCAATGTTGATCGCCCAGAAGATGAGCTTGTTGGCGAGATGGTCGGTTCTGCATGATGAAGCACGATTTGTGGCGTGTCCGTGGATGCTGTGTGCAACCAAGGAGATTGACGAACCTTGTGATTCCGGACTTGTTTTTGTGAAGCAAAAATCCGAGTGAGAAGGCAATAGTCGTGTCAGTTGCTACTTTCATCACAAGACTCGCCGTCGAGGTATGCTGCTTGCAATGTCAACGATGGCGGTCTCAAGACGGCAAAAGATCAAACCTGAATGTCTGAACCGAACCCCGAGAACGTCTTCTCTTTGACACTGCGCGAGGTGAAAAGAGCTGCTGTTTACAAATATAACATCACATACCTCAATGTAAGAACGGCTATGGGAGGCAGGCGTCAGCCCGTTCCGACGCATCTGTTTTTTACCATGGAAGACTCACCCCAGTCGAGACCTGTGGTGTTCCATGAGTGCGGAACGATCACGGAAAACTCAATGCAAAGCGACCGACATACCCCATGCTCCCAGAGCGAGAACGAGCTTTCGCGGGTGAACTGAGCTCCAATGCTCTTCCGTAAGTCTTGAGCAATGGTACTCACTATGATCCCGGGGATAATTACGCGGCGCCCGCCGACTACATTGTCCTTCAGTATTAATATTACCGCATTAAGAGCGAAACCATACCTATCCACACTCTATAACAGAAGAAGCAGTGCGTGGTGAAAACCAAGACCCCCTGCAGCACCAGGAGTCAGTGACGAGAACAGGCGTGATCCACGCGCACATTTCTTACCGCAACAGCGAGGGCAGCCTGACAAAAGTGTAGCCCATGTCATAGACGCAGCATAGAACTCAAGACATTGCTTGGCACTTACGTCGGCGCTCCTGTCGAGGGAGTGAGTTCAGCGGAGAGGTTCCCTGAAGATACTGGAACTCACCAGACTGAGTTGTTCAATGCCACAGGATTGCCATAATTGGTGACGAGCCAATAGTAGGCTGCATGGCATGATAACGCCGCGTGAAGGCACTCAAGCGTCCTAGGCGGGAGACATGAGACGTCCGAGAGATGGACGGGAAGATTAACTCACCATATGAAGACGACCTAGAGAGTGTAGGGAAGAGGAGCGTTCACTGAGGTACATTCCGCAGTGAGAGTGGGATAGTAATCACTAAGATCTTCCACTTGAGGGCGTCCTTCGGGTAATGCTGGAAGTAATACCTGCGGGAGACGTCTTCTACAACATGCACATAATGGGAAGTTGAAGTGCCGGCGTACCACGATTGCAAAGAGGTGAAACCGAAAAGCCTGAAATAGGTAGCATCACCTCTTGTTAAGCAAAGCAATGTCGATGTGCTGTTACGCACCAGAGCTCAAAGAAGACACCTATCAAGTACGAGCCTGTGGTGGAGGAGAGGTCGACGAGTGCGCCCATGATTCGGGGAAGGTAGGGTGAAGTTGTAGCTACTACTGGTAGCCCTCCGACATCTGAGTATAAGTACTACGGCGCCAGTTGATAATCTGTCGGAAGGCACGAACAGGAATTTGCTGATGCGCAAGGGATATGCCACCTAGCGTTGCGAGCGTCGAAGTACATGTCATTGAGGCATGTCGCCGTAGGGGATCACTGGATCGCAAGCAACGATACCACGGCTCTACGCAGAAACATTGGCTCCGCTGACACATGAGGAGACTCCCACGGCTGTCGCATCTGCTTGCGTGTGTAGTCGGAAGCTTGCTGCAGGGTGAAGGTCACTGAAGGAGCCCCGCCGCTCAAGTCAGGACGCCCACTAACGCCCACAGAAGCGGCGCCCGTCATGAGCGAGAGGGACCCGGGACACCGCTCCCATCCAACGGACAGCGCTGGGCGCTCGGGCATACGTCAAGTTCTGCTGCTACAATATCGTTTTCATCATCCCTCATGACTTCTTATTGTACGGCTGTTGCGTGCTCTCTCATGTCTGTTTGTGCCCTACTCACGCTCTGCTGATCGGGTTTCTTCTCAGAAGCCGTCGCAGCACTTCGCCCGCTCATGTTACCTCGTGGAAGTTCGGCCTCCGGCCTTCGTTCGAGATATCGGAGGTCCAATGCGTATGCTCGTGGAGGCTTGGGGTACCTTCTGAATCCATGCAAGGACCTGGTGCGAATTCTCAAGCTGCCAAGTGCCGGTGCCCGCGACCCACATGTCCACCGTACAGGCTCCGCAAGCTCCAAATTCACAGGTTTGGCGGCTTCTGCTGCCGGCCAGTCGGAGGCTCGCGACACGGGCTGCTCGGGATGACTTATGAATCGACAGGTTTCTCCATCATCGAAGTCACTTCGCTAAAAGGGTCTGTCCCTCTGTGTGTAGGAAAAAAGGACTGCCTGCTTCCGCCGCCACCTCTGTACGGATGCCGCCTCCTGTGCTGCAAATTGATCGCCATATCGTGGCTTTTGCCTACGATGGCCACGACTACGTCGCCGTGGCCAAACGGTACACTTCAACCCTCCTACAGGAAGCCAGTGCCCATAGCCGGAACAGCCAATATACTCTAGTATTTGCGCACGCCTTGGGGTCACGTAAGTTGAGATGCGAGGACAGCCTCCCCGTCCTATACTAACTTCATTCATACAGATAAGGAGACATGGGAACCCACTATCTCGTATCTCCTGGACTTGGAGCTTGCAGCCATGCACAACGGAGGTAGTGCCAAGTTCACTCCGATGTGGACTATTGATTGTCCAGATCATGGGGAGAGCGCGCTGATGAATAAAGGCACTACGTCTCGCGTCTGTACGTCTTCTCAGCACTAGATCACGTATACAATAGCTCACTTGCGTAGCATGCCACGCTTACGCCGCCGCGATCTATTCTTTGTCGCAGTGCAACTTCTTCCGGGACACAGGTGCCTCGCACCTTGTCCTGGTCGGACACTCTGCAGGAGCCATCGCAGTGTATGCTTCTCCACTCTGATATGGAAGCCCTGCCCGCTCAACATCCGCTCTAGGGCACTCTCAAACAAGTTCTTCCGATCGAGCAACGCCCTTCCGCCGTATTCATTGGTTCTCATTGAACCTTGGATGATAGATTCCGGCCTTCAGGCAAGCTTCCCTCATCTCGGAGAAGTCACTGCCGGGCTGGTGGCATCGGCGAAGTCTCGGCGGGATGCGTGGGCTTCAGCCGAAGAAGCTCGGGCGTACTTCACGTCCAAGAAGGTCTGGAAGACTTGGAAACCCGAGGTTCTGGAACTGTACCTTGTACGCCTTCCCTCTCCTGCGCGCCAGTGACTGATGCATGTGCTGATATCATGCTACCAGCAGTTCGGACTGGTACCATCGCCCTGCTCCAGCAGAACAACGGTGTGCGGTGTTTCTCTGGCGTTTCCGAAGAGTCGTGAGAGCGAGGGATATGGTGATCTCAGTGAGGGCCAAGCTGCACTGACCGAACTGAAGTCAATTTGCGGCATACTTCCTACGCATATTATATTCGGCAGCTATCCAGGAGCCGTGTAGGTCAGGTTTTGTGCCACCTCCTGTCAATTCTAACACGTTCAACAGTCCGAAAGCCGTCCGGGAGAGTATCTGCGATGCGACAGAGGGTCGAGTTATGGCTTCAGTCACCATACTGCCAGATGTAGGCCACATGGTGCGCAATCGTGCGAACGGATGGGGGAATGGCCGTACTGACAGGTTCCATAGGCACCCCAGCAGTCTCCACGCTCTGTCGCAACTGCGCTGCGGAACCTAAGGCTCGATATATCTCGTCGGGAATCCCTCTGCAGATTGTGACGTTACAGGGCATCGGGGCGCCCGCACAGCCTAGTTCGGGTGCAGTGTCGGCATGCCGCCGATCAGTATACAGAACATCGTATGGGGTGAAGAGGGCCGTCCTTGCGAGCATAGAATTTCCGATATGTACGAATGGAGCAATCGGAAGCCATCCTGCTGCACTACCTCGGTGTTCCCGCTCACGGTCAATTGTTGAATGCCCTATCTCTGGCAATACCATTACTCAGGGTGCGTGGGCTTCCTTTTTTCCCAGCATCGCACTTCTGCGGTCGCGGGCGCGAAGCTAATCTGAATCATCGGACCGTCACTTTGTTTGTACAATGTTTGTGTGTGTTGCCCGTGTACAGCGTACGACGGACACGCGTCCCAGCGTACCATTCGCCCTCCTCCTCCAAGCATGTATGCGCTCTCCCAGCCAGGCCCACAGGTCGACATGCTACAGGCAATCGCGATTCTTTGCGTCCTCCTCCTAGCCACACTCTTCTGGCTCTACCGTCGTCCCCGAGGGCTTCCGCCGGGCCCTCCTCGTCGGATACTAGGCGACAACACACGGGATGTACCACTCGTCCGTCCTTGGGAGAAGTTCACGGAATGGAATAAGAAATACGGTACGAAATGACTGTCACACGTACCGTTCCTCGCGTTGCTAACGATACATAACTTGTCTTCTGGTTGATAATTCTAGGACCCGTGGTTTGTTTCTACCTTGGGCGTACTCCGGTGATTTGTAGGTCCTCGTAGTTATACAGAGATGGAACACGAACTAACTACAGAGTACGGTAGTACTCGGAACCGCTGAGGCAGCATGGGATCTACTCGACAAGAGATCCGAAATATACTCTGGGCGTCCAAGAAGCATCATGGCGTAAGTCCCTTTTGCCTAACAGTAGTCCTGCTCATGCAACGAGTATGTCCTCTAGAGGAGAGATCTTGTCCTGGGGCGTTCGTGCGATTACTATGCCGTACGGGCCGAGGTACAAGAAATGGCGCGCAGTGAGTGGAGGCCCGTTGTCGGTCTGAAGCTCGCAAGCCTGAGCATTCACAATTTGTGCGCTGCACCCAGCTAATGCAAGCAAGCCTGAACAGCACTGCGGCTTCACAATACCGTCCCTTGCAGTCACTTGAGAGCAAATTGCTACTTCGAAGGCTTCTGGATTCGAAGCAGCCCCTTGAATACAAAGGACATCTCGCACTGTAAGCTTCGCATACATTCTCAGCTCACGCACGAGTACCATTTTTTGCCACAGGTTCCAAATGTCCGTGATTTTTAGGCTGGCGTACGGCAGGCGGGTCCGCACACTACAGGACGACATCGTACTGGCAAATATCAAGGCTGGCGGATGTAAGTTGTCTCGCATTGTCTCCGTTCCCTCTCTACCTAGCTTACATGTTGCACCCCAGTCTTCGGAAAGTAAGTGTGGCAGATGGTCGCGGCGACTGCATTCACTAACGCACGTACTACTTCTGTCGTTTCTGTCAGGGTCTCGTAAGTACCATTATGCGGGGGTGTCTGATCATCTTATCGCATGTGCTACTGCAGTGTGCCAGGGAAATACCTTGTTGAATCGGTAGGCATCCATTCAACGTGAAGCCATTGGACTTTCTAATCTGTTCATTCCACAAGTGGCCCATCCTGTTGCGGCTTCCCGTAGGTCTTTCACATGCGACCTTTCGCCTCATGAATGCTCAAGCACTTGTCAGTATCGGTTGCAGTGGTTTCGGCACGAAGTCGACCGTCACCGCGAGATGGACCGCGAGTTGTACATGTCTTTGATGAATCGTGTGCGACAACAGATGTCCGAAGGCACTGCCCAACCTAGCATGGCCACGTTGGCCCTGGAACGCCAGTCAGAGTTCGGCTTGTCCGATCTCGAGACAGCATATACTCTGGCAGGTCCGTGGGACGCAGGCGTCGGCACTGTGAGTTGTATCATTCCTCTCGAAGCTCTCACCGATCGCTCAACTTTCTCCCTGCAGACTGTCATTAGTATCGAGGTATTCCTCTGTAAGCACTACCCATCTGTGTCCTTGACATCTGCGCCTCACCGTTGTCTATATTGGTAGTGGCGATGTTGCACTATCCGGACGTCCAGAAGAAGGCTCAAGCGGAGGTGGATCGCATCGTTGGGACCTCCCGTCTGCCAGAGTTTTCCGATATGGACTCTCTCCCCTACGTCACAGCTCTCATCAAGGAGGTTGCTAGGTACTAATGCACACGATGTTTTTGTTTATCCTTGCTGACGCCTGCGCCAGGTGGAAGCCAGTTGCGCCGACAGGATTCCCACACGCTCTTGTAGAGGACGACACCTACCACGGCTACTATTTGCCAAAGGGTGCCACCGTCTATGCAAATATTCAGTAAGCCGGCTGCAGGGCTTCGTCACCAGACTCGAGCTCTCGTCCTGACCCACCTCAGCGCCATCATGCAGGACCCGGAGCTCTTTCCAGACCATGAGGTTTTCAGACCCGAGCGGTTCCTCCACACGACGCACCCGAAGCTTCAGAACTTCACTATTCACTTTGGGTTCGGGCGAAGGATCTGCCCTGGTTTGCATATCGCCAATCAGTCTATCTTCATTGTGATAACCAGGTTCGTGTTCCCTACAATACACCAATGCCAGCTGACACGGACAACAGGCTGCTGTGGGCCTTCAACATCGTCCCCGTGCTGGATGCAGATGGGAAGCCGGTACTCCCGCCTGCCGACGACTTCACGAGTGGCCTCATCACGAGACCGAACCCATTCCCTTGCTCTTTTGAGGTCCGCGGTCGCCATGTGGAAGAGCTCATCGCTTTGGAGGCTGATAGGGCGGAGGCGGAAGCAGCGCGATGGGACACTGAATAATCTCCTAGATAGAGAATTTGTGTCGTGACTTGCTGTAGTGCCCGTAGTCGTCGGCAATATGCCTGTTCTCTCAGATGATCCTCAGTGTACTCAGTGGTCTCATGCCTGGAGGGGCATGCTAGTAGTCACAAAGTACAGACCTCGAGTGGCGCGCTCCGAGTTGGTGGCGGACATGTATAGTATCTCAGGTCGACAATTCCACCCATATCTTGAGTCAAACTGACTCTTGGGTTAGAAAATGGACGATGGGGCGAGGAATTGTGGGAGGGCGCAGAGGAGCAGGGGTAGGGCGTAGTAGATAGGCCAGAATAGAATGAAGTGAGACCAGACCCGCTCAGAGTGCGAGAGACTAAGAGATTGCGACATACGGCGACGTACAATACGAGATGCGCTACAAGCGCAACTGCAGCGTTGACGGAAGCGGCGGGATAAGAAAATAATGAGGGTGAGCTTGTGCGGGAGGCACGAGCACGACTTGAGATGCGAAGTCGGACGACAGTTTTCGAGGGGGAAAGCAAACTGCTATTGCAGAGTATGAGGTACAGTCTATATACTAGCTACCGGAGACTACAGAGCCGGACGCAATTGAAAGAACGTTGAAACGGCGGGGGTATGTACAGTAGAGGAGGCGGGGAGACGATCAGTGCGACGCGTCCGGGGCCGGGACGCGTCTGGTCACGGTCACGTGATCTTCGACGAGGCGCGATTGCCCTAAGGGCCTACGTGTTGCATCCGCACCGCCGGGTCTTGGCGGCATGGATGTCCTATGATCGAGGGTGGAGTCGGTGAGTAAACACGAATGTACGCGATGAAATCTATGAGGAGAGACTACAGTAGCCACAAGGAACACATGCCGCACTCTGAGCAACTGTGCAGGCCGAAGCGACTCGACGTGAGCGCGCATCGTACCCCACGGACACCCCATCAACAACGGCACAACAGTCTGAGTCCAAGGCCTGCTGCCACATTCTTCACCAAGGGATCGAATTCAGGCTTTCACAGCATATGCCGATAGCTAATAGTACACAAGATAACAAGTCAACTGAAGGCCGCCAAATCGAATCGAGTCGCTTCCTTACGCCGCCCAAGTCTTCTCTGCCTCGACCAAGGCATCCACAGTTTCCAAGAGCGTGTCCTCCCAACCTACGTATTCCTTCATGCCGAGGACCTCCCTGGCGCGAGTGGTGTCTATGCGAGACAGGGGGCCCGGCAGAGCAGGGCTATTGTCAAGAGTCGGGAGTCTGTCCTTGATAGCAGGCCGCCTCTCGTGCAGAACCTTCACCGCATCTGCCCAGAGCATGGCGCCTGGGCCGGCGACAATGAAACGCTTGTCTTGAACGTCGGTGTCGTCAGGAAGCTTGGGCAGCCGGAGGGCGAGAACGTGTGCACGGGCAACATCCACAACATTGCAGTAATAAGGAGGCAGCTGCGGCGGCAGGGGTCGGCCGGGCTCTCCTGCGATTAACTGGTAGAGGAGGGCGTTCGTTCCGAGAGACATCACCCCCGATCCTGACACAAGTTCGGGGATCGGCTTTCCGTAGACGAATGGTGGGTTTACTGTACCAACTGGTGATTAGCACATCTGAATTCAAATGCAACGGTATTAAGCGTACTGGTCGCCAAGTCGAGCTCGCGATGTTCTGCGGCGAAGTTCCAAGCTGCGAGTTCGGAGAGGGTCTTGGTGCCGCAATAGACATATATGGGGTTACGTCCTTCCTCCAAAAGATCCTCACGAGAGGTCTTCCCCCAGTCTAGTGGTACGTCAGCCTTGCAGCGAGAGTTCGGGGTACGCACTCACCCTTCTCAGTGAATGTTACCCCGGCAAAAGTAGCCTCGAGCGATGCTAATGACTCATGAGTGCGGGATGCCGATGGTGTGCTAATTGTCCTTACGATCAAGGGTCGTCGCCCAGCTACTGGTGAGGACAACCTGGGAGATCTTTGCCTTCACCGCTTGCCGCAACACATTGAGCGTACCCCCGATTGCGCTCTGCAGAAGGCAAATAATAAATGAGCACCCGAATCAGGATAAATATATCCAACAGTAACTCACGTTCAGTGCATCTTCTGGGGACTGTCGCCCAGCCAAAGGAGACGCGAGGTGTACGATGGCATTTACACCTGCCCAAGATAAATTGTGAGATTGGCATGCGAAGAACAATATGAAGAGACTGACCTTGCATTGCAGATGTGAAGTCGCCCGATACAATGTCGTCGATCTCGACAGCTTCAAATCTGGGATTCGAGCCGAAGTACCTTCGTAACAGTTCCAGCTTCGCGCCTCGGGCGGTACTATAGTCAGAAAGTGAGCAAAGGCCGGTATCAGCACTGTGGTGGAATGGATACTGTACCCTCTGACACGATATCCAGCGTCGAGTAGCTGAAAGGTGACATGAGAGCCAATGAAGCCAGAGGCCCCTGTGACCTGAGGAAAGGATGAGCGGGCATGTCCGTATCTAGCAGATGCCGTAGACCCACCAGAACGACGGCTGCGCTGGACATGGTAGACGTGGTAGACGGGAGGGGATCGAGTGCAGTGGTACGTCGCCGAGAAACTATATGTAGAGGATAAAAGTGTCTGCATAGTCAGCGAACCTGCAATGCCTGGGAACTCGGATGGAGCCAGCAGCCGCTGCCACTGGTACACCATGTCGCACTAGATCGATGCTTACAGAATGATGGCATGCACATTCTCGAGGTACGTCTTCACGCTGGCGAGGAGCGTTGGGCCTCAGGGTAAACCGCGGAAAGCCAAAACCCCGGGCCAATGCCCCTTGTAGGCCCGGGTGCTCCATTCTGAGAAGAGAATCGCTGTCTGTCGCCGGCACTACCGATCATACCGCACGTCGAAGCTTGTTGGGCGCTCTCTGTGAGAGTCTTGAGCCGCAGACATGCGCCCTAACAGCTTCCTACCCCTGTTGTATGATAGAAGCAGCATCTCCAGAAGTGTCGTGAGTCTCTTACCAGACAACAAACCCCGCGCGCGACCCAAGCTGCTGGTGCGTGAATACAGGAGGAGGCGGAGACTTTTGTTGCATCGGAGCAGTCGGAGAGAAGCAGGCAACAGGCTCAAGGGTGTGCAATCGCCTTCAGAGTCTGTCCGGGGTACTGGAGTCGAGTGCCCTGGGAGCAGGACCCCGAGGAGTATTCAACCACCTGCGGGCGGATTCCGAGATCGATTCGACAATTCCGGCGCCAAGCTGTCGAGTGGTCGATATCCTCGGTTCTAACAACCGCTGTCAGGTCCCATTATCCCTGATTACTGCACATTCGCAATGGTGGCATGACGCTGGAAGCCTCGCCAATGGTCTCTGCATGCGCAACCATGGACATGAGCCGGCCCATGCCCCGGGAGTCCCTGGCCCGTCAAGCAGCGGGCGGTGATCATCAGCAGCGAGTCACTCAGTCCCCGCAGATGCCTCTCAGAGCCCAGCCTCGGTCTCCCAGCGCCGTCGAGTCGTGAGTATCATCTGCCATCTCAATTCTGCATACAACATACAGGAAGTCGGACGGCGGCGATGGCCTGAATAGCAGATTCGCAAACAGACATTTGTTTTCTTGTTTCCATCGGAATAAAAGCATGCCTGGAGTTCGCGATGCTCTCTGCCTCACCTCCCGGCCATTTCATGTTACCTCCCAGCCCAGCAGCCATATGCTCTACTTACTCTACGCCGCGCTTGCCAGTGCAGTTCTGCTGCACCCTGTGAAATGCATCGCGCCACCAGATATACTCCAGGCACAGCTGACGGTCCTCAATACGACAGTGAACGGACGTCTCCACGCTGCTGTCCCGGTGTCCCGCCCATGCTTTCCTGAGACATTCAACGATGTCGCCGGTCAGCTTGACAATACCACGTGCAAGTCTATCATGAATGCCTATACCGACCCAGGCGCGTACGTTGTATGCATGCTCTGTGCGCAATGAACTAATACCCGGTCTCGTTGCGGTGACAGGCATGCGGAGCACGACGTTCGGGGCTTGGATGAATGTAAGATACTCGAGCTGCAGACTGCCCAGACTGACATCATAGTGTTTCAGACAGAATGGGAGACGTGCCAAGCAACTTCCGAGCAATGTTTACTTGACTTTACAGATCCCGAAAATCCTCGCGCATTTTCTGAGCCACGGAGGTGCGGTCAAGGCAGCGTGCCGCAATACTATGAAAGTACACCACGCTATGCATAGCGCACTGGTCGCTCTGACATACAGGGTATCAGATTGACGTGAGCGGACCTGCTGACGTCCAAGCGGCCCTCCGGTTCTCCAAGTCTACGGGTGTCCCCTTGAGTATAAAAAATACTGGAGTAAGTGACCTTGCTCGCGGAGTCCTGAGCCGAGCCAAAGCTCAGTCGCGCAACTAGCATGATTATGGAGGGCGTAGTAGTGGTCACTCAACATTGTCCTTATGGGTAAGTTCATCTCCCGTTCTTGCTTTGACTCTCCTGATCGTTCTCGTCTCCACCGTTATGTCACAGATGCGAAACCTGCAGGGGGTTCGTTTGCAGTCGCCGAGTGTACCGAAATCAGTGATATATATATCAAATAGGTCTCGTACTCACCGGCGTTCGTGCCCTTTGGCTGTGAGGCGCGTCAGGCTGTCCCCGGTGTCACCTTCGGTGTAAGTCTTATGATGCGCCGTTCTTGATTGCCCCTGTTGACGTCTTGACTACTAGGCGGGCGTAAACCAAGGAACCCTATATGCTTTCGCAGACGCGCACAACATCACACTGCCCGGTGGGGGAGAAATGAGTGTCGGAGCAGCTGGAGGCTACCTGCAGGTATGAGGACATGCTTACAAGCTCTCATGTCGATATGAGCTCATGCAGAAACATCTTATGCATTTCGCACGGAAGGGAGGAGGTCACAGGAAAGTCTCTAGCTCCCTCGCTGTGTAGAGGCTGTGATCTGACATACACTTTCAGTGCGTTCTCTAACGCCTACGGTCTCGCTGTGGACCGGGTCGTGAGTATACTTGTTGTATTGACTGATATCAGTCAGTAATGACTGTGCTGGATGCAGCTCGAGTTCAAAGTGGTCGTCCCTACCGGAGCATACCTCACGGCTAACACTTGTCAGAACTCGGACCTGTTCTTCGCACTACGCGGAGGCGGCGGAGGCACGTTTGGTGTCGTCCTTGAAGTCACGATGCGTGCGCTACCTCAAGCACCCTTTCCAACGTACGTGTTCCGCCCACGCAATGCTGTAGCACACAAATGTTGATACATCTCAGTGTCTTCGTTTCACTGAACGCGACAGACAGCATTCAGCGGAAGTGGCTGGATTATGCGGCCGCAAATGCCTTGAAGTTTGCACAAACAGGTATGTATGTAAGTGACTCCACAGTGATTCTCGCCGCTCATACAGGCCCGTATAACAGGCTGGGGCGGTTACATAACGGTGCGACCGCTATCCCGAACGAAACATCCTCGCTAATGTACATGAGCAGCCTAGGACAACGATGATACTCGTGAACCCGCTCTTGAACCTCTCCCAGGCTGCTTCGGAGATGGAAGAGTTGCGCTCCTTTGTCACTGAAGAGCTCGGGGCCACCTTCAGTCTCACACTCCAGCCGACCTTCCTATCATTCTTCAATGAGTTTCTGCTGACTACGGGCGTGGTGAGTGTTGACCTTGCTGGCAGCAGAACTTTATAGACCCTGATTTCTCCGGCGAAAGCCCGTCGGATTACCCTTTGCGACTACGTCGCGTCTGATCCCGGCGGAAAACTTTAAGACAGATGCGAGACGGAGGGAACTGGTCGATCGGCTCATTGTGGTCTTGGATAATGCGCAGCTACCCCTGATTTTTGTAGTCGCACCGTTCTTCTTCCAGGACGATGGCGGCACTAGTATCAATCCTGCATGGCGCAGGAGCATCTGGCATGTACGTCTGTAGTCAGCACCCGATGATGTGTAGCAATACTCACCATCTAACGTGCATGTTGAAGGTCACTGCATCAACATTCTGGAATTTCGACACGAGTGTGGAGGCAAAGCGCGCCATCTATGCGAATTTCTCGGCACACATGGACCTACTTCGCGACATTACACCGGGCTCTGGTGCCTACTTCGTACGTCTCATAGGTCCAGCTGGAATGTGTCTGACTGATTCATCAATCTCACAGAATGAGGCTGACGTGCATGAGCCCAATCCTCAACGTGAGTATCTCTCGATGATCGCACTCAAACGTAGTGCACTCATGCGCGGAATCAAGAATCATTCTGGGGTGAGAACTACGAGCGCCTTGTATCCATCAAGCGGAAATAGTACGTGGACTCTGCACACCGCAATTGCGGGCCTGATACTCACCAACTCTTCAGCGATCCTGACCATCTCCTTGACTGTTGGCAATGTGGTGCGTACTCCACATGTAATGTCGTTTTGGGTGGACAGCTGACTGCAGGACACTACGGTTCACTTCGCAGTTGATACTGCTGGTCCGCGCTCCGAACGCTTCGCGTGCTATATTTGAGAAGGGTCTTACAGTCATGTATGCATTCTGTTATGTCACTGCTTTTCCAAAGCGCTGCAGCCCACAGGAGCATGTTATGTCTGCGGTATATTCTAAGAGAGGCTCAGGCATGGGCTCGAATCGATACAATGCTTTTCAGCGACACAGAATCCTGGTGTACCCAATTACCACTTCTCATGGGCAGGCCGTACTACACGACGGCATCAGACACGCTCGTCAAACCGGCACAGAGTAAGAACTCACGGTCGAGCTCCCACGTCCAAGCGGATCTATCCTGCTGTGTGAGGTAGAGGTAGCTCTAGAAGAAGGTCTTCAAAATCAGACCACGCTGATGAAGAGATGTATGACAACCTTCGCAACGCTTTCAGCCTCGAGTCGTACGTCCGGATTGGCTTTCCAAGCCTCACCAGCGGCACCAGGACGCCGGGTCAGGGAAAGGTCGGTCAGAATACCTGGGTAGAGAAGATGAGTGCGTGCGTCCTTCATCACATCAGGAGCGATAGAGTACTCGCTTCCGTCAATGATGGACTGCGGCGATAGAAGAACGTCAGAACAGCACACTCGTCACAATGGAGAGTTTCGCGCACATGAGCAACCTGCAATAGACACCGAGACCGTCACAGACAGTGAGAGGCGTGTTCAGATAAGTGTCGACGTACATGAATATTTTCCTGTCCGAATTCCTTGGCGAGGCTCTGGCTGAGAGCGCGTATGCCAAACTTCCCAGCAGAGAAAGCGCTAGTGAACACGTTCCCTCTGATGCTCGCTGTAGCCCCTGTAAAAATCAGTGTGCCCCTGCAGCCGAGCTCATCCACAGTGTTCTCCCTGAAAGCTAGGATGACACGGCGCGAGAAAGCGAACCCAGCAGTGACGTGGACTTGCATAGATGCCTCGATATCGGCCTCGGTGACGCTGAGGAAGTTGCCAAACACATTGACTCCGACATTCCATAGGGCAACCCGCAGCTCCGTTTGGCCCGCCGAAGGCCAAGGATGAGCAAGGATGTCGTCAAAAACTCGGGCGACAGCGCTGTACGAGTATTCCGACACAGGGAATGCAGCAGCCTGTTTCAATGCATGAGCTGCCTCCCGTTCTGGCGGGTTCCGTAGTGCCTCACCTCGCCCCCATTGCTCTTGATTTGTTCAACCACCTTTTGCAGGTGGTCGACATTTCGCGCTATCAGCGCAATTCGGTACCCAGCCTTCGCGAACATCACGCTGTTCAGAAACACGTCGACCTGGATTATGATGTTGCTCAGCCTGAGGGTATGTGTATACACACGCTGTAGCGGCTCCAGTCCCTATAGTGAGACCAATCAACATGAAACGTAGCTCAGGGACGTGAACCACATATACTGACCAGTCCCGTTCCCAATGCCTGCCACAATCAACAGGGGTCGCCGTACTGACATCGTGTATGCTGAGAAGAAGTTCAGGCTGACGTTCAAAGAGCAGGTTGTACTCGGCCGCGACAACGCTTGAGCAGGGCTGCATATATATAGTAGCGAGAGGACTGAGTGCTGCACCGAGTCCCGGAGGGCACAGCACGTAAAGGCGTTTGAGGAGGTATTGGAGTTCCGGTGTACGCGGTGGGGCCCGTGGGGGTGGCTGGTGTCCTACGGCGGAGCGGTCAATCGCCGTACTCTCCGAATTAGATGCTCAGAGCGCTCAGCGCTAAGAAACTTGCTGCGGACGGTCACTCACCTGGAGTCCGGGACTTGGGCACGAGAATGCGAACCCTCCGGCCTCAGGCGAAGTAAAGGGAGGTTCGGCGCCCTGCATGGCCCTCAGGACAGTTCCCTCCAAGGTTTGTTCCCACAGTCTGCCAGTGCGCTGTCCCGGTCCACACCCGTGTCACCAGGAGTCCATCGATATCGCTTCCGTCAGTATCGCTTCAGCATAATCGAATGAGGTTCTTCCGTACTTCAGAAGACCTGAGGACACATTCAGTGAAACGGACACTGTTGAATTCTATCAGATCCATCTTCTAATGGGCCGTTCATTCGCAATGCCGAGGGAAACGGCGGTGATACAGGGCTGGTGCTTAGTACGCTACGACAAAAATGCCATATCAGGTTCTCCGTTGCTGCTTGTACTGGACATATCCAGGAAGCGCGTTTCTGTGGAGCCACGTCGCAAAGTCGTTCTGAGGCCCTCTTCTTCTCGCGGGCACCTCTGGACGCACATGCGCTGACTCACCGAAAATGTGAGGTGCGGAATTCTCTGGTCTGCTGAGGATGACCACCGAGTCAACTACATGCCTCGATATTCAAATTCAGATACTGAGTGAAGCTCCGTCGCTACCCATTGCCATGATGCGCGAGCACACTTGCAGACAGGTCCCGAACATGGGTGGTTGAAATGATCCAGTCGCTACATGTGTCCTACTTTGACAACAAGACTCAGGACGCGTTCCGGACTCAGATATCGATATCCAGACTGATTGAAACCAGACGCTGTCTTCAGCAGCGCGGTACGATACGGCACTTGAAGGGTGGGGGCTGACTGTACATAAGGGTCAGCATTCCGTGACCTTGTAAGACCAGATACTCATGGTACGATTGGACTAACCAGATCCCTCCCAAACCAGAGGAGTAGTTCGAATCAGGGAGGACGTGCCTCCCGTCTTCGTCCAGAGCTGGAGAGATGGTGAAGGACGCCAGGACCGTGACTATTACTATGTAGAGGAAGCTATCTGCCACATGGACTCCTGGACAACTCCTGTGAAGCGTACAGTCATCGCACAGGTGATCAGAGAAGTCAGGCGCATGACCCTAGAACATACCTCCTCCCAAAACCAAAGACGAATCGTCGTGGGTCCGGAACGAGCTGTGTACTATACTTCCCTTCAGGGTCCATAAACCGCTCGGGCTTGAAGTCATCGGGACATGGATACGAAGAGCTGTTGTGCGTGAGGCCCCTGAATGGCAGATAAGTCCACCATTAGTTAGCGCAGCGCGCCCTCTGATTCTGTACGTACCTGACATTGACAGTGACAAGAGTGCCCGCAGGGATAGTGTATCCTCGGTATTGGTCGTCCACGCGCGAGCATCGCCAAGCTGTATGTATTCAGCAGTCTATTATTTGTGAACAGGGCTTGAAGCTGCTCACCAAACGGCACCGGAGGACGCCAACGCAGGACCTCTGCTATGATGCATTCCACAAATGGCAAGGATGCACGGTGCCTAGAGCCAGGAGTATTGCCTCTGCCGACGACGCGGTCGATCTCCTCTTGTGCACGGCTTTGCGCGGACGGATTCAAGACCATCGCCATGAAAAAAGCGGATAAGAGAGCGACGGTCTGTGTATCTGTGAGTTCACGAGGAATTATACAAGGCACGCATAACTCACTGTCTCGAAGCCCGCTTCGGAACCATAGGTCGCAGGACATCAGTCTCGGCGGTGGAGTCCAATATGACAGAACTGCAACCAATGGAGCTTACCTCCGAAGGCTGAACCTGCAGCGAATTTGATCGTTTCCTCCTCTCCCGTCGAGGATTGTTCCTTTCTGAGGATGCTCGACAGAAACGATTGCCTCTCTATTGTTCCTGCAGCCTAGGACAAGTCCTCAGTGTACGACTCCACATCCCAGAAGAAATGCGACGTACAAGCTGGGTCTTCACTTCCATAAACGGATCGGTCATGAACCGATCTATCTGGCTTCTGTTGTGTGCTGCCTCCCGCTGAAATTGGGCGCCTGGAAACCAAGCTGGGACGTATCGCACTGTGAATGAAGCTCAGAAAGGCAGTTGGAGACTGAAGTACGGGAGACGACGACACCGCACGGATAGGGAAAGTGTCGACGAGGTACTTGCTCGGCGACGCCATCTTCGTAAATTGGGCCAGTACGTCCCTCAGAAGCTCTTCATATGCGGCTGTCGAGCTGCTTTGCAAGTGGGTGCCGTACACAATGGTGCGAATGGTGGAGATGGTAATCCTGGGACAAAGTAAGACCGGGACGAGCAACGCATAACGCGCGACATACTCTCGCAGATGATCAAGAAAACGCTCTGGATCGTCACGGAGCATCCCGCAGAGTATCCGGGCTGCCTCCTCTTGTATCACTGCGTGACTCTGGACGGCTGCCTTGTTGAACCCGCTGGAGAGGTATTTCTTTGCAGATTTCACAGCTTCGTCGTAGCGAACACGGAATGTCGTTACCAGCCCGTAGCCGGACCTATCCAGAATCGGCTTCAACTGGAATGCAGATGATATCTCAGGAATACTCACAACTCCGCCATAACTCTACGGGGTCTGTCGGAATAGACTGATGCTCTCTTGTCCTGTAGTTCGATCGCGGCTTCGATAGAGTTGAGGACTATTATGGAACGATTGAACACGCGCAGATAGACCATATCTCCTGAGGCAAGATTCAACATTTCGCGAAGGCTTTTGGTGAGGACACTCACCGTACTGCTTGCTCCACTCCGCAAATTTCTCCCAAGGTCTCTCAACTGGGAGCTGGAATGCATTGCCTACGAGCGGGAAGCGCGGAGGCCCCGCAGGGACTGGTGAACTACGGACTGCTCTACGAGCGCTCCAGCAGGTAAGTACGAGCAGGATCGCGGCGGGAACAAGCAAAGCATGAACGACTGTCATGGCGACTATGGACGGATGTGCCGGGGAGATCGAGCCAAGTGCTTCTTGCTGTAGCATGGGCGTTCAAATCCGTTTCACGGGCCCCTGAAGATGGTAACAGGTAAGACGCTGCTTCGATGACGCTCGCAGGGACCCGTTCGTGCTCATACTCGGCGCTCAGGATAGGAGATGGCAGAAAGAGCTGCAGTGGTGCGCAAATTTTTCCTGTTGAGGCTGAGATGTGGCATCTGACCCAGTGGAGCGTACGGCACTGGCAGTAACACTCACAACAAGAAGCAACTTCGGGCGCGAGAAGCATCGCGGTGAAAGCAAGAAGGAACCTCGTCTCCTGCAAACCGATAGGTCCAGAGGATCGGAGCTCCTCGTCCTCCGACGAGACAACCGGCATAGACACACCGGGAACCCCTTGAGGGCCGCGCAGAATCTGATACCATGCTGGCAATTGGTCCCTGCCGCAAGGTTCTCTTCTGAGCTATTCCGATATCTCGGCAATATGATCGAGCACTCTGGCAGGACCGGAATCTTGCTACTGGGCTGAGGCCCAGATTAGAACCTCGGGCAGGAATATCGGGGGTACAGATCTGAGTGGATGCCTAGTAGGATCGCAGAGCTCCGGTGGGAACGACGCTGAAGACAGAGTCCGGCTGACAGCACACTATACAGAGAAGCCGGGATGTCAGACATCTTTGGTGGGTGCTTGTATTTGATCATTCCAACGTGGGACCAACTCACATAGGATGAGGGCGAGCCATACGCTGAAATCTTCACCATTCATACCCATCTTGCGGTGCGTGAGACTACTCGTAACACGAAGGAAGCGTCGTCCGATGTCGTGAGTACAAGCCTGCATAGATACAACGTCTCTGGTGAAGACAAAGCCAAGTTGTGTGACAGATGGAGAGCCTCGCACCGCTTCCATTGAAGTCCATGCGACCGCGGTGGGGAAAGGGCGAACGACTCGGAAATGCCAGGCGCCCGATCGCCCACCCGCACACAGGCGCCTATACCCTTCTCTCTCCTTTCGTACTTCCACCGTCGACACAGAATCTTCCCTAGGCCATGAGCGCGATTAGTCGACGATACAGACTCCGCAGAAGAAGCAATCTCGGCTCATAGATGCCCTGATGCGTTCTACACAATCGACCACTTGAAACGTCCTGCCAGTCGGCGCACGGGCTTGGCCCTCAGAGTCGCCGTTCCAGTTCCTGTTGTACGGCATAGATTACGGGGCGCAAAGACACTTGAGTCACCTTGCGAAAGCTTCTAAATGACCATGGAGGGTACGTCTGGGGACCCCTGCCAGCCCCAGCGCAAGCCCGGCTCAACTTGTCACAAGTTTCTATGTTTGCCAGTGCAGTGGCGACATCGCACATCAGAAATGCTCGTCCTGGTTGAACGAGCCTCGGGAAAGTGTCCTGAGCCGCGAGGTGGTACAGGTAGGACAGGGTTAGTATATAAGAACCTCTGCTGATAGACCTCCAAGTGCGACTGCCCTTGCCTCTGTAGTGGACAGAAATGCATAATGCGACTCAGCATCCGCGTTACCCCTCGGCACCACCGTCATGGTACGTCTTTTCACCATCAGGCATGCTGTATGGGCCACGACTCACTGCATCACCCTCTTCTTGTCAGGACACTCAAAGACATTCGCGACAAAATACCAGCCCATCTCTTCAAGCGCGACACTCGCAAAGCCCTCCTCTATGCGTCACGTTCCCTTGTCCTCTCTGCGGTGTTCTTCCTCCTTGCGGGGAGAATCAACGCCGTGTTTGAGAGTACTGTGGCCCGGGAGTGGCTCGGCCTTTACGGATGCGCCTTCTTGCGCGTCATCTGCTGGATGAGCTAGTAAGGGGTTTATCGTCTGTCGTCGTTCCAAGTGTGACGCTCACAATGCTCCAGCTGGTGGTATCAAGGCTTGGCGTTCACTGGTTCCTGGGTAATGGGTCATGAGGTTCGTACCAATCGTTCTTCCTATTGAGCGCTGCCCACTAATGTCTACGACACTCAGTGTGGACATGGTGCTTTCTCCGAAAGCAAGATCATATGTGATGCCGTTGGATCCGTAAGGATGCCCATCATGAGAGAATTCAGAGCTGCGTGGAATTGATGAAGCTTCTGTTGCAGGTTCTGCATAGTCTGTTATTCACGCCCTACTTCAGCTGGAAGGTATCCCACCACCGCCATCATAGCAACCATGCCTCTATGGAGAAGGACGAGGCATATGTCCCAAAGACACGCTCTGACCTCGGCATCCCGCGGCATGCAACGGCAAAGGAATACGAGGAGATCTTCGAAGACGCTCCACTCTATACACTGTTCATGCTAATCCGACAGCAGATCTTTGCCTTCGACGCCTACCTCCGTGAGTATATCTATTTGAAAGAGGGTTATTCGCGCGTCGGCTGACATTGCCCAAGTATACAATGTCTCTGGACAGAAGAAGTATCCAAAAGGAACAAACCACTTCATCCGTGAGTGCATTCAATTCCTGGGCCAACGACGTCCGAGTTGTCTCTGATACGCTGCGTAGCATCATCCGTCATCTTCAATGAGTCGCATTACTGGGATGTCGTGGCAGCCAACGCCGGCATGCTCTCAGCCCTAGGCGTCCTCTGGTGGGCGTGTGGCTACTATGGCGCTTGGAACGTCATGGTCTACTACGGTATACCTTGGATGCAAGTGAACCATTGGATTGTGATGATCACGTACCTCCACCACACCGATCCCGTTCTGCCCCATTTCCGAGGCGCGGTCTGGAACTACCAACGTGGTGCGACTGCAACCATGGACCGCGATTTTCTTGGTTGGCACGGTCGCTTCTTTTTGTACGACGGTGAGTCTCGTGTCTCCGGTATCAATATCCCTAGACCCGTTCTACGCTGACATATCACTCCCAGTTGCTCACTACCACGTCATACATCACTTCTTCCCCCGGATGCCATGGTACAACGGCGAGGAAGCAACGAAGTACCTGAGGGAGGCAATCGGGCCCTATTACCTCCGTAGCGGTAAGCCGGTGTTTGAAGCTCTCTGGGACAGCTACAATTTCTGCCAGTTCGTCGATGATGAAGGTAATTCACAGCTCGACGCTCCTTGAGCAGCCAATGTCTCTGATATCCGAATTATAGGCGACGTCGTATATTACCGCAACAGAGAAGGAAAAACCATCTTAGAGTACGACGGGTAAAAACACACCTGGTTCGCAAAAGCCTCCAAGACGAACCATGGGTGCACGAGCGAACTGCGCGTCACAGGGACCGGTCAGCTCCCTTGGTTCTCTGGCTTTGTTAAACCGCCGGACCCGCTCCCAATCCATTCACTCGTCACTCGGCTGTACGGCATCGTCTTCCCTACTCATCTCTTGTCCTTATGATCCCTGCCTCTATCGTCCTCTCTCTCCCCTCAGTCTCTTACGCACTACATGCAGATCCCCTGCTGCTAGTTAGAGGACCGGAACTCGACCGCCCATGATAGTCTGTACGATAGCTCTTCTGGTTGTTGACTCTCAGTTTTGGTACAGGATGGGGTCAACCGCCGAAGCCAGCGCGTCGCCAACGCTGGGCAGGCGCCTGGATCCCATGCTCGCTCGCTCCTGTACAACTTCCGCAAATGCCTGTACTCACCCCCACGAGATTGAAGCTGTAGTTCTCCCAGTCCCTGTTGCTTTAGACATCGTGCACTGAAATTCTCGCGCCTTGCATCGTGACCAACCTACACTCCGACTGCCTGCGAGACTTCCGCGTTCATACTGGCAGCGCCCAGCTCTCGTGTCAAGCATCTTCAACGCTTAGATCTCTCGTTCCCAGGCTTATTTGTCGTTCAATTCGCCCGCTTTTGTGTCTCCCCTGAGCGTATTATCGTCGCGATACGAGCACACAGACAGATTCAGAACAGATTCGGGACAAATGCATCTCCCTCCAGTGCTCTGATTGCGCAAGATTACCAACAGGTGCTCTGCGTCAGATACGTTACCCGGTATGATTTGCACTCCGAGGCTCTAAGAGTCCAGACAGATGCCTGTATCAAGGCGGCGGATGCCTCTCGATGGTTTCGCATGTCCAGCAGCGAACGGCTACGAGAGGTGGATGCGACCAAACCACTACCGAATGTACCATCAAGAGCCTCTCAGGTTCGCCGCAGTGCTCTAGGAGCAATCCAAGCTCACAGATCCAAGAAACCGAGTCTCTTCCAGAACCTCAGCCACCTCCTCGCGTCTTCATCGGTAACGGGTCCCAGGCGTGCCAGGGTGTTCGATGCTTGGACGGCATTAGACGTGTCGAAGTCGGGCTGCTTGATTGCTGTGAGCTCCTGGAAGAACGGCAAGAGGTTGTGCGCTGGGTCATGCATGGCGTGGAATGTCGGAGTACCTGTGGCAAGCGCGGATTCGCGAAGTTTGGAAAGCCATTCGGGACCAGGGAGAAGCGGAACTCCGAGTTCTCTGGCGAACACAGCGAACACTGTATTCCACGGTGCCGGCCGCGGAGAGGAAAGATGAAACACTCTTCCACCGTTGTGCACCATCTCGAGCAGCGCGGATGCAGCGACGTCCACGGGCACCCACGACACACACTATCGGGCTTCGGTTAACGATGCAAGCACATTTCGACAGGTAGGACTCACGTCATCGGCGGACGGTACGCAGTTCAACCACCTCCCCGCGCGAACGATGCCTGGCACCCACTCGGTCGTGTTCCAACCTCCTATACGGGTGTCGCCACTCAGCTGACCCACGCGTACCACCGTGGTCCTCAGGCCTGTTTCGTTGGAGATGCGGCGAATGATTTGTTCGGTAACCCACTTGCTCTCTCCGTATCCTTGCCCAACTGCGCACTCCGGTCCCAGATCTAGTGTCTCTGGAACAGGGATGCCCCGAGGGTGATCTGGACTCTCCGTTTAGGACCGTCTGATGAGCAAGCAGCAAATTACTCGAGTTACTCACTGTGAACCGAGGCGATGGAACTGACGAACAAGAACCGCGGACCTCCTGGGAGACGTGAGCTGAGTGCAAAGCCGAGTAGGTTGCGAGTGCCCGCAATGAGCGGCTCGAAGGACGCGAGCGTGATGTTGAAGTCCACTCTCCATGCTGCGAAATAGTCGTCAGCATGCGCCTCAAGAACTACTGCCTACTAATGAAATGTCACTCACCATTGTGCACGACTGTTGTGACTGAATCTCGCAGCTGAGGAGGGACACGGCGCTACTTAGTACGAACGTGTAAATATGGGAACGCACAGATGCGTACCTCTGCGAACGTCGTTTCGTCTAGAGCGAAGCCCGTCGCTGTCAGATCAGCAGGAAGAAACGAAACTTTCTCCGACATCAGGTCCTCGCTGAGCCCCCACTTCTTGAACGCCTCGCGCTGCCGAGTCTCCAACACCGCATTGGCCCCTGGGGATCCGCGATTCAACGCATACACACGCACGACCTCCGGGATCTGCAGCAGCTGAGCGAGGATGTGCGACCCAAACCACCCGGTGGTGCCGGTGATCAGAACGATCTCCTTCGCTGTGAAGCGAACGGCGGACATTGCAGTGGGAGGGGAATCCTCGAAGTCCTTGAGTGGGTGGACAGATGACGCCCATCGTGGCTCCGGACAGTTTGCAGAGTATCTCTGCACGAGCCCTTCCATCTCCGCGAGGCGCGCGGCACGCTCCGCCTCTGTGTCAGTAGACCGCCCCAATGGCAGTTCACGGAGGAAGGCGCTGAGCTGAGCAATCGTCGGGTTGGCGTAGACGAAGTTGGGCGGAACAGTGTGTGTCGAGACGGAAGTCTTGGTCCGCACAGCCCGCAGGATAGTATTACGGATCCATGTGGCTTGCAGGCTACGCAATATGTTCCATTGAATGAGCATCGAATAGCGACACCGAATTCAATAAGATCGGAAGAGTGTGAAGATACTAACCTGTCGCATCCCTGCTGGAAGAGGTCATCTTCGTCCGCAATCTTCGGGGCACGAAGGACCATTTGCACCACGCTTCGGACGTACTCTCGGATGTCATCATCGGTCCAGACGAGCGGGTGCTGCACGCCAGCTTGCGAAGACTCGTCGACTTTCCGGTATAGCTCGTCAATCTCTTCGGCATAATCCGCGAGGCAGACGTGGCGACGCGGGGTCCCTTTAGCCGTCAGTTGGAACGGCTTATCGGGCCTGGTGACGGTGATCATCTGCGCGACGTCAGAACCTCTAGCGACTGGCAAGCGTCACAAGAAGTGATGTACCTCCTTGAAGATGCGGGAGTGGGAGGGAGCAAACTTGTTTATCTGTTCTACAGTCGGCCTAGGAGCATAACCGCTCGTTCAGTCTTGCGTGTACTAGGGACGGGAAGAGAGAATCATACCATATTTTCCCTCGGAATTCCTCCAGCATCACCTCATCCTCAGGGTCGAAGGGCTCGCTGGGCTGGATCAGCACGCCGTTCTGCAAGCGACCTCGCCCAAAAATGATCGCTGCGCGGACATTTGGATCCTGCACTAGTCTAGCCTCTATGCGATATGCATGCACAAATGAACTACGCGACTCTGTGATGCCGATCGAGCGGCTGCTTACCCATAGGCACCGGGTTAGTCTGTGGAAACGCATCAGGAACCAGCAAGCCTTGTTCCGTCACCGATTTACATACCTTCTCCCCTGTGGACAACATGATTTGGTCGTCCGCTCTGCCGTACATCCGATACAGGTCCGAATTGGTCGGGTGCTCCTCAAACAGGTCGCTCGTGGCGTACGCTCGACGGCCGTCGACCTCGGTGTTAAACACATACGGCGACCACGACGGGCAGTCCTGCGCAGTCAATCATTGTCAGCATCAAACAACGAGGAGTGCTCGAAGATAGCGTTATGCACCACTATAACAAGCTCAAAGACACGAGAGAGGCCGGCCTGGTAGACTCGAACGAAATCGACTGGCTGACCAAACGAGAAGTACTCCCACTCGCTTCGGTTGATCCTGGTCGGGTCGGGCATGATACTCCGCACAGCCCCGATCTCAGTCCTGGAAAGTAACGTCTAGCTCAGTGCGCCTTGCGTGGCAGTGGCAAGTCGATACGCAAAACGTACATTCCATACCCGGTCACCAGTGGGACCCCTTGATCTATCAAGTACTCGCCAACTTCCTTATTGAGGGGCGCCCCAGCGTAGTGCTGCAATCAAGACGTGAGGAGTTCGGTAACCCTATGTTACCGACGACACAGCAAGGGCTTACCAGCACCTTCAATCCCCTTAACACTGGTATACTTCGCGGTTCGCCAGCCCATGCCTACATGTGGTCAGGATCAAATGAGATCATGTGAATGCACGAACAGTACGCACCTCAACAATCGAAGGCACACATACTACAATCACACATTGTGTTGCGGCGATTGCGCGAAGGAGGATGTCTGGAGTAGTGACAACAGGTGGCGAGGACGGTCTGAACTGAGCGACGACAGCGCCGGTGCACAACTGCCGTGTGTCAGTCACAACATTCATCCAGAAACGTCGTGGAGAGTTCCTACCACCCAAGGAATGCCTATGACGCCCATCATGTCTGCAAATATCAGAGGAAAGCTGCTCGTTCAGTATGCTCTCTCTGTAGCGTGAGTGAAATCGCTTACGAAACATAGGTAGGGATTGCATAGAGCAGCGTAGGCCGCAGACATCCATGTCTCCAAAGTCTGATCAAGTATCAATGCCCCAAGTCCT
Source organism: Trametes cingulata (assembly GCA_022385765.1). NCBI lineage: Eukaryota > Fungi > Basidiomycota > Agaricomycetes > Polyporales > Polyporaceae > Trametes > Trametes cingulata. The sequence goes on from MU278005.1 coordinate 281,973, forward strand.
TCTACGAAGTCGCTCGGAAGATGGAAACGTACAAGCTAGGAAGCCCCACCTAGTCATGTCGCGATGCGTGGGCATGATCGGCTTGGGAAATGAAGTCGATCCTATCATTTAAGTACGATTGTTAGTGCTAAGGTAGCATGCGCATGTAGGGTTGGGACGACGAGTATTCACCAGAGGAATGCAGTATGATGGCGGGCTTGTCTGCACCCACAGGGCCTATGTCGATGTCGCAAGTCTCATTGCCGTTGTATATATCCTCGAACGTCGGTACCTCTAACAGGCTGACTTCATAGCCTTCCTTCGCGAGCTGCTGCTGGACTTCCTGAGCCACGCGCTGCATGGAGGCATCCTGGCTGACGAGAAGGCTATGGACGCAAGTCATGCGAACGAGGTGTGCGACGGCGAGTGACGAGTTCCGGACAGATATGGGGAAAGGGGTGTATCCCAGATACATGACACCGACAAGTAGAGCTGTGAAGGTGATGTTGTCTGAGGGTGACGTCAGAGCGCAATACATATATGCTGCGACGAACACGCACCGATATTGGCGAGAATGCCGACCACAGGCGGATTGCGGCTGCCGTCAGTTCCTACCGGAGAAGCTCGTCCATCGAGACGGGAGGAAAGATAATGAGCAGCCCTGCGTATAGCGATTGACATTTCCTTGTAGCAGAGAGTGTGAATGACGCCGTGTTCGTCATCATACACAATGACTGGGTGCTCTGGGCTCTTTTCTGCATGAAAAGCGAACAGCTCAGGCACGGTCATGTCACCATAGAACGGCGGACGAGTCCACGTCGAGCTGTGGATGCCTTGCTGTGTCCGGATAGCGAGCTTGCCGTCATGCTGGTCCATCGTGGAGGCTAGAGGGGCGGAATAAGACATGCGAGGCGACAGGGTGCCAGTGTCATTAAGTACCCACAGGAAACCCATCGGCGTTGTTGGTGGACATGAGGCGGAGCGACAGCTTCGAACGGTCGAAGTCAGGGATGGCGCCACCATGGGAAGGTATCCCAGCTTCGAATCATACTAGCTTTGATGAGTGCGGAATAGCGGAAAGGCTGGTCGGAAAGAGTCCGTTTCCCAGCGCGAACTGCTGAGTAGCGATCATCAATCAATGTGGGTGCGGCGAAGGAGAAGACTTTCAAGCCTGGGCCCTGAAGGCTGCCTGGAGGTGCGGGAGTACCAAGGGTCCTAGGACTCGGCTGTCCCTCAGGCCTCAGCGCGGAGGGTCGACGTGGACGCAAGTCGACTTGCGAGGCGCCGGTGAGCGTTTGAGCGCCGAGCTGCTCTTGTAGGCGCCCGGGCACGTGGCAAACAGACGCTTGTCCTCGACTCTGTTGGCGCTCTGAACTTGTCGTCCTCCGGATCCAGCTCTCTTCTGCTCGAGTGAGGCTTCCGGCCTCGGTTTCCTTTTGCCCTTCTTCAGTGCGACTCTATGCTCTAGCCTTTCTGTGCTCCCTTCTCACCCCTCTGTTGCTTCATTCACCCGGACGGGTGGCTCGGCTCATCCCCCGCCTGCTCTTCGTATGAGCCGAGCCTAGACGCAATCCCGAAGGATCATGCATCATGAGGTAGGAGACGATCGAAGTGAGCGCATCCTTACAGAAGTCACTTCGGAAGGTATGGATTTCTGCGCCTTCTCTCCTCCCTCTCGTCCCAAACGGAGCACCAACGTCCGCCACCATATCGCACGCTATGCACCCAGAGACAGTACGCATCTTCGGAGCGTAGGAATCCGTAAGGACGTTTCATCTCACATCCTACGCGTTTTGTCGTGCACTTTCCGCCATGCAGCGCTCTTCAATGCCATCTTCCTTCTCTACGCGTGGTCCCGTCGGTGCCCATATCCGTAGCTGCCGCGCACTCGCCCCGAGCTTCATCTCGCACCAGCGATCTTCTTCTACGTGCATACCAACCCTCCGAAAGTGCGCTTCAACAGGCATTGCGCGAGAACATGGCGTCTCCGCATTTCTCCCGCTAGTGCGCATTGCGGAGGCCGGTCTGAGCTACGTTCCTCCCGTCGTGTTCGATCTGACGTCTATGCTACACCAGCTTACCTCCCGGCGCCATGGCATGCTCTCAGACCGCCGTCTCCACCGCCCTGCCTACCATCGTCAGCCATCTCAATGGAACGGACTTCATCTGGGCAGGCACCGCGTACACAATCGCGTCCACAGCTGTCGTTCCGCTCGTCGGCAACCTCGTTTCAGGTTTCGGGCGCAAGCCTGTGCTTCTCTCCTTCATCCTCGTTTTCGCAGTAGGCTCAGCTATCTCAGGAGCCGCACAGAACATGAGCATGCTCATCGCCGGCAGAGGTACGTTCCGCGACGTCTGCGGCGCTGATCTGTGCTGAAGCTGTCATCCCACACAGCTATACAGGGATTCGGCGGTGGCGGCTGCATCTCCATAACTGAGATCATCTACGCCGATATGGTCCCATTGCCGGAGCGAGGGAAGTTTCAAGGCATCGTAGCGACGTACGTCAACTTGCCTCCTCTCCCAGTCTGGCCTGCGCGACTCATTCCAGCCCGGCAGCGCTTGGGCACTTGCATGGTAAGGCTCCCCTACTGTCCCTGTGGGCAGCACGACTCATCTGGAGCGCAGCGCGTTCGGTCCGCTCGTGGGCAGAGCCTTCGCAAACTCTGGCGCGTGGCGCTGGTTGTTCTTCTTGAATCTACCTGTCTGCGGGATTGCGTTCCCATTGACCTGAATCTTCCTGCGAGTGAATACGCCTAAGACGAGTCTTCGCGAGAAGCTGCTCCAGATCGACTGGACGTGAGTAGCCTTGCACTATCATGTGCCATACCTCAACTTACGCTGAGACAAGCGGGATCACGCTCGTCACGGGCAGCACGGTTTTCGTTCTCCTGGCCATTACTTGGGGAGGCTTGCATTTTCCCTGAACGTCACCCCATGTTCTCGTCCCCCTCATCATCGGAGGCGTTGGTATCGTCGTGTTCTTCGTTGCTGAGTACTTCTGGCTCGAGCGCCCTACCGTGCGCTCGCCCTCGTACTCATGCACGACATCGAGTTGACATCGCCCACAGATACCTCGCTTCTTCTTCACGGATCGTACGACGTTGAGCGGGTGAGTTGTCTTAGCCTAGGACGAGTGAAAACGAGTCTGATCAATTGCTACACAGCTATCTCGGAACATTCTTCCATGGGCTGGTCGCGATCATCGCACTATATGTGTACCTGCATGCTCGTTGTGCCAGAGAGAACTTACTGACATGAACCGTCTGCGCGCAGACTACCTCCCCGTGTACTTCCAGGCGTCGCAAGGCGCGTGAGCCATCAGGTTCGGTGTCGACATGATCCTCTTCTGCATCACCATCCTCTATTTGCAGTCGTCGGCGGCCTCTCTGTCCGGGTGATCAACCGGTACTGTCCGCAGAACTACGTCGGGTGGTCGATTATGATCGTCGGTTTCGGCTTGGTCTCCCTGCTCGACGAGAATACCTCGCGCGCGTTGTACATTGGACTGCAAATCCCCCTCGCGGTCGGCCTTGGGATCATGTGGGTTGCCATCAGTTCCCCATCCTCGCACCTCTGCCGTTCTCGAACAGCGCGCACGCGCTCGCATTCTTCACGTTCTTCAGGTGCTTCGTCATGGTACGTGGGACGTTCGTTTTCGCTCGCGCGACGCGGCTAATCTGAACGTCTTCCACGCGGCAGAGCTGGGGCATTGTGATTGGCGGCACCATTCTGCAGGGCAAACTTCTCCATACCCTCCCTCCGGACTTCAGGGCCACTCTCCCACAAGGCGTGCAAATCGCTTACGCCGCGATCCCCAGCATCCCAACGCTCGACGAACCCTTGCGCTCCGAAGTACGCGCGGCCTTCGCGCAGGCGATGCGCCTCATATGGCGCATCATGATCGGAATCTCCGGCGCATGGCTGTTGACGTGCCTCCTGATGAGCGAGGTAGAGCTCAGGAAGGACTCCCTGGACGAGAAGTGGGGACTGCAGGACGACTCCTCCGGAAGGGACGAAGAGACCAAAGGAGAGCTCACGGTCGCTTCCTCGTCCGAATTCAACGCACCAACCACGTAACGCGGAAGGTCTGACTATAGATCACCGTTTGCAACAGGTCGCGAGTTCCGATCGAATAGCAAGGGCTGGCATACGACCACGGGTGAGCGCGGCCGCACACGAACATGTGAGCGCACATTTCGCGCGATGACGACGCGTACTCCTTTGGGCTCACACTTGGGGCATATATTCCTGAGCTGCCATAATGATACTATACTATACTCCCAGCATCCATAATGCATGAACACCAAAATGCTGAGATGCACGCGAAAACTGAGAGCATCGGCCCAAGTCGAGCTCAGCCTCTCTCAGACAGCCAGATAAGCGCCCACCTACCTCCGTGGACACTGGCTACTTGTCCCACGCATCTGGCTCCAGGGAGTGTGGCATAGTTTTGTTGGGCATATGGTGCCAGATCAGTATTACGAGAGGTAGTGTCGGGGGATTGAGTACGGCCAAAGTACGGCGACGCGTGGTGGTACGCAAGAGTACGCAAGTCGCGTGAGTCACCCGTGAGTGACACCACGCGTCAGTGTGACGTGACTGATAGCCGCCCGTAGAAGTCACGGTTGAATTTGCTCTGCGCTGGGCCGCGCCTGCCTCTCTTCTTGTCTCTCTACCTCATACTCACTTCGTCTCATGCGCTATGCGGACTCTGGAGCATCCATGACGCGAGGGCCGTATGGCCAGGCCTGCTTTCCGAGTGGGATATCCCAAATCGGCGCAGGCCACTCGTGTTGTCGGCTATCCCATCGGTCCACCCGAAATGCGAGGGCCATATGGCCAGGCCTGCCTTCCGAGTGGGATATCCCACATCGGCGCAGGCCACTCGTG